>JABSTL010000934.1:0-22592 GCA_013759095.1 Fusarium sp. NRRL 29148
TCTTTTTCTGGCTAAATCTGTTAATCGCGAGACGTTGTGGAATGTGAATAGGAGAGCCATCCACGACATTGGGAGCATTCCTATTGGAAATATATATAGATACGAAATAGTAGTATGGAAGAGAAAAGTGATGAAATGGTGGTCAAAGATTTCTATATCACGTTTGAGAAACCATTGATCTCATAAGCTAAATTATCTATCTACCTGAAGGACAAGCCAGAAGCAGGCTGATAGTCAGCAATACCCATTGCCTAATTCTCTCAGCATCCGGCAGAGAGCCACTTTACTACTGTATACCTCGGCCTCAATATGCCAACAAGAGCGTGGTCATCAAAGCTGAGAAAACAGCCAGAGGTACATAGCCAGTTGTTCTTGTGCCATCGTTAGGATCCTCACTGCCTCCAGTGATGTTCCTGGTGCGCAGGCACAACAGCGAGGGCTTTAAAACATCGTCCAGACTATATGTGTCGGGATCACGACGACCCCAGTTGATCATCACAGTCCAAACACCACGCACAGCATAGTCGTATGCTTCCTCTTGGGTCATCGCATTATATTTTCCAGCCGTCTGTGGACGTTGGCTGATCAAGGTCTTTCCGCTTCCAAATTGACTCAGATTCGCCCCAGCTATATCGCGGGTCAGTGTCCTTTTGCTCGAATAGGTTGTGATGCTAAACTTACGAACTCCGCCATACGTTGGGCCGTAGTCTTTGTAATACTTCTCACATTTAAGTGGCATATGTGGCAGCATTGTGCAATCCTCTCCGTTCCAGTAATATCCAGCTGCTTCTGTGTTCAAGGCTTCTAGACAGTCTTCGTCAAGGAACGAGCTACAGTCTCCATTGTCGTGTTGTGCATCGTCAGTTGCTTCATCCTTCAGGCGGCTGGGTCCCCAGAAAGCAACACACACATGCCAGTCTGAAGAGTTCGTACGACTGCTATTCAACGTTGGGACTTTCATTCCCTCTGGTGCTTGAACACTGACGTCGATGCCGGGATAAGGTGTATTGTCTTCAGGGTCGTCCGTAATATTGGCTACGCGAATGGTAGCCGTCCATCCGTCAACAGTTTTGTTTGGCGGAAATCTTTCCGATACATTATACGCCTCAAACCTATATGTCCCTGTTGCGTTGGGGTTCTCGAAAGCAGATTGCCATGCTTGCTCGCTCATGTTACCAGGGCTTCCACCCGTCACGTATCGACCATCAAATGCGATGGCCGAGGAGATCCAAGCAAAAATTGGGATAACTGCTTTCATATTCGAAGACGGAGGCAAAGATGACACAACAAATTAAGTCTCAATTAAGCTTAAAATCAACTCAACCTGCTTGTGTGTTGGGGGAGGGGGTTAATGTCTAGGTATAGATACATACATAGTATTTTGATCTGCGCGTGTCTATAGAAGGATTTATCTAGTCGACACTGAGCCTTGGCCACTCAATCTCCTAATAGGCCCAGACTACGCAACGGCTGGATCATCTGGCCCTTTACGTACAGTTGGCAAACCACGATCCTCTGATCTACACTCGATTCCTTCGTGCGGTAGACAAGCTGCACTGACCAAGTCGTCGTTAGCAGTTATGACGTCGAAGGAACAAACGAAGTAGGAGATTAAACCACTAGGGATACCTACAGCTGAAAGGTACATGGGGGGCCTTGTCGATCTGCTCTTCAAGGCTGTTAGACAGACATCATTCGCTCCTTAGTGTAAAAATCCCTGAATATAGTGAGCATTCAGTTGTCAGCCTAAAGTCACCAAGGATCTTTGGGTGAAGGTCAACAAGGCTGCAAGACACCCTTTAACCACTACATCTAATGAATATTAGATTCTGTTTGCGAAAAAAAACACCGCGCAAGAGGAAGATATTAGAGACAGATTGATAAGCGCAATTGAATAACGATCAAGTGCGGCCCTTGGATACTGTAAATAAGCTGTTGTTTGAATGTTGAAATAGACTGCTTCATACATATTGCGGAACCAATCAATGATTGTTAAACGCACGGGCCAATCACTGCTAGTACTGTATGGATCGATATTGTAAACAAACCCCAAATCACTGCCTTTCCCCAGATAAGGTATGTTCCATCAGGCCTACCAACCTTGAACGTCTACAAGTACCTGGGGTATTTTAGGCAAGGTCAGCATAATTGCATCTCCAGAAGACTGCCTCGTATACACGAGCATACAGAAAAAGAAGCCGTTGGCCCTTTTCTTACTCCCGAGTATTCCTTCTGCTGAATTCTGGGACGCGGGCGATCCTTCATCAAAAGAGAGGTCATCATCTCGTTTTCACCAGTTCGCAAGGAGATTCGAAGTTAGGGAGAAAAATTACCACATTACATCCAACAAAGCGATGGCGACGCGGAACGTGAGCGGTTCACAGGTGCGACAGAGCATGGCCACTAGTGGAAGTGCTGTCAAGACACGACAACTCGTGAGTTCCCTCAACCCTTGTTACATCACTGGCAGTTTTCAATCAACTCCTTGATCGTGTGACTTTAAGGACTCGGGTTGCGGAGCGGACCTGTTCTAAATGAAAACAGCATTTGATAATGATCCTAACTTAACCCAGGCACAGCTAAATGCTCAACTCGCACAGTTGTCATCAAATCTGTCCGACACCGAGAACTTGCTACGGATGACAAGTGTCCAAGCAGATGCTATGCGTGGACTTGGTAGTTGGCATGGTGGTTTGTAAGTGTTTTCGATTCGGTGGATGGTGGTGGTATATGTATGGAGCAGAGTCGCTGACTTGATGGACAGGTTCATGGCAGCAAGCAAGGTCTTGGGAGAGGAAAGTGTCAAAGAAGCTGGACAGCCAGGCAAGTAGCAATTGAACAGCCAATATGGGAGAGACAGAAAAGTGATTTTCTGACAAGGGATGGCGAAAATTCAGCATGAGTTATGTTCCATTAGGCGTATCGCAATCGCTCTGAAACCGCTTTTGTCAAAAAAGACATCCTGTCAGCAAGAGGTCATGCTTCCTACTGACTGATGTGTAAGAGCTTGGTAGAATTATAGCATTTGATATCTTTATAACCTTCTCCAGTGCTCCCGGCCTTAAGAAGAAGGCCGGGCGGCTTCCCAAAAGCCCTGGTCTGTAGTCTATTGTCAGCATAAAAATATGCTATGAGAGGATGGCAACCTCCAGCTAGAAAGCTGGAACTGCGGTGGATATAGCGGAGAACACATATGTTCTAGTGCAGCTGAAAAAGTGCAGTTTCGATGCTCAGTCATGCGCTGAGTCAAGACTCAAGCAGCTTTCCCAGTCTCTGGCTCGACGTAATTTCTCTGAATACAACTTAAGATGGGCTTGGTCCTTGAGCACGACGTCAGTCTATTCGTTGCTTGGACGACCTTGGCTTCCTCTTGTTTTCTTCAAGGTCCCGGCGTTTGGCCTGGTGTCGAGATGGGCGTTTCGTGTGTTGTCTGGGCAGTCGGCCCTTGTACTTTTAATTCATTGCTGCAATGTTCTGTGCCTTCTTTGTAATCAAGCTGTCGCATGTGCTTCCGCTTTTGTCTCGGGGCACAGACTGAGTATCTCTTGACATTACCACAAGTCTTGCAGTTGATATTTAAGATATCAGCCCATGGCTTTCGCCCTCCTTTGCTCGCATTCTCCACGGTTGATGTACAGGTGTCACCCTCAACTAGTAGAGTGTCGCAAAACTTGCAAATAGTTTGCTTCATAGCCGGACTTCGCCGTATTTGTGCTTTGAGAGTCACAGCTCGCAGGTCTGAAATGGCCTGGCGAGACAAATTCTTCAGCGCCTTTTCTTCGTTTCTTATTTGAGGGGAAACCTTGTGCCCATGGCTTGGGGTTGATGATTTTGCTGCGGCATCTTGCCCAGTTGAGGAATGTTTGGTAAGATATGAGGCAGCTTGATAGAGGTACGATGCTCTAGAGTAGATAATGCGGTTCTGGACACCTTTTGGTTCCTTGCCTTTCGCCATTGGGACTTCTGAGATATGGCGAATTTTTGCTGGTTATCAAAATATGAAGCGGTTGAGTCTTACCTCAAGGTACCTATGCCCGAGGTTGCTGCGTGTTCCACCAGTGCGAAGACGTACTTAGCACTGTATATATCCATGTCACGTGGTTGAGCTTCGCACGGGCCTCTTTAGCCAGCAGCGACCTTGCTTGCTCCCGCCTGCTTTCTAGCACCTCCCTTCTCAGCCTCAACAAAGACTCTTTCAAGCCAACCTTGGAACGAGTATCCTGGTTCCCGACACCTTTCGTCATTTCACATCTTGAAAAACACATTTGATTCTCATTCTATCATCTCAACGGCACGCCTGCGCCACTTTTTCGACACCCTACGACGACGCGACTCGAACATAATCGCGTCAGACTCGTCATCGCAACTTCGCTGCAAAGAACAGCTTCTGCAATAGCTTCCGCATCAACCATCTAACTACCTGTAAATCCCGGTCAACATGTCTCACGAAGAAGACCTCATTGATTACTCCGATGAGGAGATCGGTGGTAACGAAACCACCGCCACTACCTCCAACGGCAAGAAGGGCGAGCTTGCTGCCGGCAACAATGTCGACAAGAAGGGCAGCTACGTCGGCATTCATTCCACCGGTTTCCGCGATTTCCTTCTGAAGGCTGAGTTAATTCGCGCCATCGGCGACTGCGGTTTCGAACATCCATCGGAGGGTCAGTCTTGATATTTTAATACCCTAAGTCATCATATCCCCTCCCTTCAAGCGTTCGTCCATCTCGCAAGCAAGAACAAATGGCCACTTTTTTTTCGCAATCGTCATTTTCGTCACCGTCGGCGCGGTCAAGGCTGGATCTGAGAGATGGTCTATATCCGGGCGGACAAAGACCACGGGTGAGAGACGTGGTTCTCCGCGAAACCACAACATTGCTGTCAGAATTATCATGCGTAAGCGGGTAATATGCCAATCGTTGTCGCGAACGGATTCTTCTGGTATATACGAGGGCAAAACAAGGAAAACGCGAGGCACCAAGACACTTCTTGGTGCTCCTAGGCTATGGTTGCTTGTGCAACCAACCGGCCTGTGAGCCCTTACCTCGCGTCGATATCAAACTCTTCCAAATCCATATCAATGGAAAATGCGAGAATGCAATGGCTAGGCTGCGACGATGGACGGACACTTGAGATTACACTCGTCGTTCGTTGCTTCTTAGAAACCCACTCTAACATCGGTTCGATCGACAGTTCAACAAACCTGTATCCCCCAGGCACTCCTCGGTGGTGATATCATCTGCCAGGCCAAGTCTGGTCTAGGAAAGACAGCTGTCTTTGTTCTCGCTACCCTTCAGCAGGTCGAGCCTGTGAACGGAGAGGTCTCCGTCGTTGTTATGTGCCACACCCGAGAGCTGGCTTACCAGATCCGTGACGAGTACAACCGCTTCAGCAAGTACATGCCCGATATCAAGACCGGTGTGTTCTATGGTGGAACTCCCATCAAGACCGACATGGAGACACTCAAGAACAAGGACACTTGCCCTCACATCATCGTCGGTACTCCTGGACGTCTCAAGGCCCTCGTTCGTGACAAGGCCCTACGTCTAGGCAGTGTTCGCATCTTCGTGCTTGATGAGTGTGACAAGATGCTTGATCAGCCTGGTGAGTCTCGCTCATGCAACCAACTTTGAACGTACGCTAATGGCCTCAGATATGCGCACGGATGTGCAAGATGTCTTCCGTGCTACACCTCCTCAGAAGCAAGTTATGATGTTCTCGGCCACCTTGTCCGAGGAGGTGAAGCCTATTTGCCGGAAGTTCATGCAGAACCCCACCGAGCACTACGTCGATGAGGACACTAAGCTCACTCTCCACGGTCTTCAGCAGTTCTACATCAAGCTGGAAGAGAAGGAGAAGAATCGCAAGCTCAACGAGCTCTTGGATGAACTCCAGTTCAACCAGGTCATTATTTTCGTCCGTAGCACTGTTCGTGCCACTGAGCTTGACAAGCTCCTCAGAGAGTGTAACTTTCCTTCTATCGCCGTCCACTCTGGCGTTAGTCAGGAAGAACGGTGAGTTTCCTTACCAGGCCTTTGAATGTTGTGCTTGCTTCTAACATTATCCAGTATTCGTCGCTACAAGGAGTTCAAGGAGTTCAAGAAGAGAATCTGCGTTGCTACCGATGTCTTTGGACGAGGTATCGATATTGAGCGAATCAACCTCGCCATCAACTACGACTTATCCAACGATGCCAGCTCCTACCTGCACCGTGTCGGTCGTGCTGGACGATTCGGTACCAAGGGATTGGCCATCTCATTCGTCAGCACCGACCAAGACCAAGAGGTGCTCAAGGAGATCGAGAAGCGATTCGAAGTCGCCCTTCCGTATGTTGCTTCCTTCGTCTTTCTTGATTGTCACAATGACTAACAGTATCTAGTGAATTCCCCAAGGAGGGTGTCGATGCCAGCACTTACATGGCCTCTTAAAGGACTGGATGAGACGGTGGTTCACACTGCAACAAATGGTGAACGCCTTGCGCTGCTGTAGGCCGCTGGTAAGAAGCTAGGAAATTGATGCTGAAAGACTGAGGCGGCGAAGGGCAAAAGTTGCAAACGATTTCATCTTGGTCAACTGTACTCGTTATTTTTTTCAATGGATTCGTATTACGATGCTCGTGTTTTATAAGCAGCCTAGGCTGTTCCCTTAGCGTAACAATTATGCCTTGAAGTTGACTCACCTGCTTTGACTTGTAGCTTCACAGCAGTGATCAGGTGGTTACTCCTCGACAGGTAAACAGCAGGCATGCCGTACTCACGACAGCTTGACTGGTTCGGCGACATGCCTAGCAGACAGCTTGTCCTCATCATACTTGAGATCGTTTATTCATCACTGCTTTTTCCGTGAACGTCCTGTCAAGATCAGCGGCTCAGCTTATCTTGTGGGGTACAAGTATAATCGCGATCCCCTCTCCCCCTGTATGCGTTCGGGTGCATCATGTACCCCAGGTGTCCAGAGAACATTCGATCGGTTTCGATAAGACTCGCATTTCCAAGTCACCCTCGAGCATGCAAGTCGTTAAGTTCGTGGCTTGACAAGGAGCGATATCGGCTTCCGACTACATTACATACTGAGTAGTAGTTGGTAACTCAGTTCAGGCGCTTCTTGAGCAATGCCTCTAGGTATAAGCCGGTATTCAGGATTCAGCACAACAAAGTACGATGAGACTTGCATCGTTAACTTTAAATGGCAGGCTAAGGCACTTCTGATTTGATATGCACGGCGTGTGGCCAGCTTGGACATAGCTAGGCAGCCACGTTCTCTAGCATGGAAGTTATCTATCTACTCTGACTCTGTAAGCGCGTTCGAAATCTGACGGTGAAGGAGTCGAGGGCATGGGTCAAGCAGGGGTCTTGCTAAGGAACTAGAAGTGTGTTTTTCAGCTACCACAGTAACTAAGGCACGGAATATCATAATAACTTTAAATACGTAGGCTGTAATAGGACCTCGCAAAGCACCGCATGGTCGTAACTGTACACTGCCATACGCACGTAGTAATAAGTAGTTTCTTACACACATCTTGAAGATGAGAGTTTCCGTGGAGCGGCCGGGGCCCCGAAGTTCCCGGACTGGTGGCCGGAATGTGGGGGATAAGCTTGGCAAAGGGTTCACTCACTGTTCGAGGACTTGGTCAGAGACTGAGGACGACACGAACAGATAATGTGACCGTATTCGGTAAATCCCATTGTTTCTTTGATAAACCTTGGGTCCCGTGAGAGGCTTCTTCTTGCGGTGCGTCATGACAGCTGTACTCAGCCATCCAACCGAAGCTGAGGCCTAGGTGGCGGTGCAACCTACACGCCCTCTGGCCCTTCACAAGAATAGAAGAGTGCTGTGGGGCAAGCATTGGTATCCTATCCACCTTTCAAAGTGACTAAACACTCTTTTTTTGTCTAGGGTAAGACAGCGTATGTTTCCAGACGTGACGCAGAATATATATTATACATATACTCTGTACCAGCTTATTAATGAGATACTGTACCTATCTATGCCATTCTCCCGAGACTACCAATGTCTCGAGAGGTAACGCGAGTGGTACTTCTTTACGATTCTCGAACTTACCCAGGGTGTTACTGTGGTGTTCATTTGATATTGTAAAAGAGCAAAAGACTGGCAGCACTGAGTCACAATCAATGGGCCAACCACAACGTCCATGAGTAAAGTAAGTGGAGCATCGGTCGTTGAAAGTTCACAGCTTCATCAGCACACAGAAAAAGGGTGCGGTAACTGTACCGTGATCATGTTACAAGCGGGAGCATGATGCTCGTGGCGAGCCCTGGTTTATCATCCTAGCGAAGTTACTACGCAAGTGACGAATGCCGGAAAGTTCAGGATTGCTACTACCAGTATGTGCTTCAATGCATGAACAGGTTACCTGAGAGCAATGAGCCATGTCCATGCCCGCTCGGATCTGTTAAGGATCCGGTGACCGAACGGGTCCCGTTTCTGGACCGAGGAGGATACTGCTCGATGATGCGCAATGGGGCGAACGAAACACAATATGCAAGTGGAGTGTCTTACGGCGGACCATAGAGCTCGGTACGTGCGATTTTGAATCGGGACTTCTGGCGAATAACAAAGAAATTGGAATATGTTAAGGGGCTGGTAGCGCGCCGCCACTTGGTGGGCGCACGAGCCGGATGAAGGAGCATTCATCATGTCCAAGAACACCGAGTACGTACGTGACTGGAAAAAGGATCGTGTTTCACCATCAAAGAAGTACCCGAAGAAAAGAAGAAGCCCACGCCCACGCCCACGCCCACGCTCACGCTCACGCTCATGATGGTGCAGCTGATGAGGAGTTGTGTAAGCACCTGTGGGACCAGAATCATGATGGCAGTGTCTGTAATCAGCCTTCTCATGATGGGCTAGAATAAAGAGAACACCAGTCATTGCACAGATGGAACGAGAGAGATTTTTCGAGGTAGCACACGTGGTAACAGTATTATCACAAAAAAGCCAGTAATTTCGATGACGAAGCTCATCAAACTTAGCTTGTTGAGATGACCGAGTCAACTACTCGGTCAATGTCCCAAGCAACCGTACGTAGCCCAACAAGGCTTGGTGAACCAAGGTTAACACAAACAGAGGGACAGAATTCTCCTGGACACCACATTGGCGACTATATGATCGTGTTGAAGCAAGTGTGTCTTTGCCCTACATGATAACCTTTGAGGCTTGTGCTTCTGCAGTGGGCAACAAACCGAGTTGCGGAGTCACGATGTTGGTGTTGGATCACTACCTGCCTGCCTGCCCTACTGCCGTACTGGTACTAAAATGCCAGGTATTTGAGGTCTACTACTCCGTATGTAGTACCCACCTTGGATGACTGTATCGGAACCGTTCAAAGGACTTTAAAGTCATTGTGGGATGGCTATATTCCCCATAGATGTCCGATCAACAAAAGCCTAGCAATAATGGCGAGACCCTCTACAGTAGATCATGCGTAAGTGTGAGGGGAACAGGAGCCTTGAATTAATTGACCGTGACAAATGCCAAACATGGTAAAGGCCAGAGGCGACACCGGACTTGAACATGCGTTCAATGACTGTGATGCGATAGGGACTACTCCGTAGATAGAACTTTATATTTCGTCAGTCTCGTAAATGCCTCTCGTTACGATAAGTGTGCCACGGTATTTTAGTGGCAAGATGCTATGTACAACATGGCTTTTTTTATTGATGCTGACGAAAGTAAACAGACGTCAAGTTTTGAAGAAGAGATCTCGGATTCTGCCAACAGACTTCATGATTGGAGGCGAGACAAGCTCAGGCCAATCATTCCCACCCACATGTTTATACGATCGATTCTCTCGAGATTTGTGTGAGACAGGCTTCTTTCGATTGGGCAGATTGTTCGGCCTTCATTAAATGCTTCTGTGAATGAAGCTAGTTACAGCGCAGCTTCGAAAGACTGAGGGAACGATGTCCGGGCAACATCTTGGCGACAAGTACCAGTATAATCCGTACACTTGCCGTCAAATGAGGACCAAACACCCCCTCTCTTGGCTATAATTGTAACCATCATCATGAAATACCAGATTTACCAATGCTCATTAAGTGGTGGCGGACAAGACGGAGGTGCGCACTATCAAAAGCTGAGGAGAACAGTCTTCACGCACTCGAGCCAAGTTTTGGAGGGCTATGCTCCCACCCAAAAAAGGGAAAAGGCTAAAGCGAAGCACTGGCTGTCAAGATTCAGCTCAGTAGCATTGAATTTAGCATCATAGCCAGGTATCAGCTTATCAGGAAAGCTTGAGGTTTCATTATGTGTGAGGCCAAGAGTCCGGAAGTACACATATCAGGGGCAACCGTGTAACAACTGACTGATCCCAGGAGAAGATGACAAGAACCCAAAACGAGGATGGCTTCTTCAATTTCGAGCACAGGCAGTCGACAACTCAGTCAAGAGTAAGGAACCAGAAAGGGTTGGTACGGTGACCAGGGTGGTCGGGACGGCAGGGATACGCGAGACGCACGAACCTGGCTGGCGTGCTAACCCAGTGAAGTGTTCAAAGATGAGGTGAGTCAAATCCAAGTCGTTGGTCATCGTCACGGAGCTCGGTACCTACCTACCTGACTGGCTATCCGTACATAGCAATAACCTGACGAAAGCTGCAGCAGAATAGAGCACCACTCCATGACTGACAAGGCTCCATTCGAGTTCATGATGATTGCATGAAGGAAGACCTGCGTCGTGCTTGTTCTCATGTGAGGCCCATCCAGCAGGTAAAGACCAAGTTAGACATACGTAGTAGATAGATACATACAGCAAGCCTCTTAAACTTGACCATGAATCACGCGTTAGCGATAAGTCAACCTCATCCTTCACCTCACCGTACAAGTACGTGGACTTTCGATGCCAGGGAAACAGAAATCCGTTGATGCCTTGAGGCCTTGATCAAGACTCAAAGCCCGGGAGGTGGAGGTGGATGGCGCCGTGGAAAGGGTGGATGGTGGAGGGGAAAGACACGCGCTGTTAAATGTCGAGGACCAATAAGGCGATGCCAAAAGGCAGACACGCTTTTAGGCCCATCGTGGAAGGCCACGCATGTACAGGATGCGCGATCTATGCACAGTATCGCACGGAGCTGGAAAAGAGGGGCTTCTCGTCGTCCAGTGTGAGATGTCAGGGCAAGATTAACCAGCCCACTGACTGGTTAAAAGGCCTACAAGGGCTCGGTAGTACAGTACGGATATCTCTCAGAGACACTTCTGCGAGGTACAGTACCTCACGCGCTGGCCAATCTTGCAGCGCGCCATAGGTACCGACGCTCAACTCGCCTCTCCTCCTGGTCTTGCTCACGCTTTCGTTCTCCCAGGCATTCAAAACTATGCCATAGCCCGCTGCTGCCATCTCCCGCCTTTTCCCCCTCCCCCATCGAACAGCATCATCGCCATAATGTTCGATTTCGTCCTCTGAATCCGTCCCCAAGCGACTTCCTGAAGTCTGCTCTGGATCGTGTACATCTCCACTCTCCACGGCGTCTTGTCTTCATCTTTGTTGTTGTTTTGATCTTGGTAATATCCTCTCAAAAAAACTTGTTCCAACCTTACTCAAACCGTACCTCTCTCAGTCAGGCCGCAGCGGCATTCACTTGCACTCTGCGACTTTTCACTCAGACTCACACACTCACTCTCTTTGCCGCCTGACGCTGCGAAGAGTCACACTTGTGGCCTTGCCTACAAATTCCAGCACAGCCCAGCCGAGTCCAGCCCAGCCCAAGCCTAAAAGGTTGTCCACTCGAGGGACCAACCTTGCCTCCCCCGGCCTTCGCCCGCACCCGTCCCAAACTCCCTAGGCAAGGATCATTGCCTTCTTTCAGTGAGGTGATTCCACCGAGAAGTGTCCTGTCTGCCACTCGAGTCACTCACTCTTCGTGTCAATCTCCGGACTTCGCTGTATTGCTCACTTACCCGTGGCCTCTATCACCATCCCATATTCACTTTCACTCATCTATCGTCATTTCGTCCCTGTTGTTCTATTCACCTGCTCCAACCAATCTTCTGTTAGTGTTTCTCTGACTCTATTTCTGGTCACCTGTACGATTTCCCCGTTCACTGTCATTCCCCTGCCAGGCTGCAGCCTGCTATCAGTTCCTTCGCCACACTCACAGTGACGAACGAACCTCCTGTTAGTCATCCTTGTACCGAACCAGGCACAGGCTACCACCTCACACACACTCTAAAACGCTCTCTCCGAGATCGCCAGTTGGCTTACACCTGCCACACGCCCCCGCCGCTTTTGCTCAGAATTGCCACCGTGCAAAACCAGAAGAGTCACATCCCACCACCGCAGGCTGCTACCAACTCAACGCCTCACTCGCCCCTTAGGCCACTTAAGCAAAGAGTCACCCTCTTTCGGCCATCTAATAAACTCCTTCACCACCTCTTCCAGGTCATCTCATCTTCAGCCACACCTTCAACAGTACCTTGCATAATCAAGCAACACCGACCTGGTCTCTATTAATTCTCAACCCCCGAAATCGATTTCCACTATTCGAACGCCCTGATGGTAGCCTTGTTCTAAGACTACCATTCGCTTCCAACCTCACTCGAGATTTGAAGCCTTGCCGCAATGCCTGCTGAAAAAACATATCTTATTCCTGTCGCCGTCTCCGCTTCGTCCTCCGGTCTCATTGTTTGTGTTACTAAGTCGCTTTTGCACTTTACTGTCTAGAAGCTCTCTGAAAACACGACCAAGGATATACCTCGAAGCAGCACTTACACGCGCTGCAACGGAGTATCGTTACTCGATTTTGACCTCGCGAATTTATCGGCAAACCACGATCTGATTGGTGGCTTAGCCGTAGACGGCGACTGGACAACCCCCTGAATTGATTGCAGTTCAGGAACCTTTGATTCACTATCCAACATGATGTGCGACGCAACCGCGTCGCCCGCTTATAACCCCTCCTCCCAATATGCACCCTACAACACCTCAATAGCTTCTTCCGCTTCGACTTCCACTACTTCTGTTTGGTCCGACACCACCTCTCAGATTTCCGACGACTCCTCTCTTTCCGCACACTCTTCCGACTCCGACTCTTGCGAATCCTATTTTTCGAGAAAGGCCGCCGTTGCTGATTGCAGTCTCAACTTGCGGTGTCGCGTCCAAAAGACACAGACGGAAGCACTCCCCGCCGAATTACGCCAGAACCCACGAAGAACTTCAAATGCTCGCGCCGCGTGCCCTCCGGCTCTGGTCCGGCAGTCTGACCGAAAAGTAAACTTCGTAGATAGCCTTGTCGGTATGTTATGACCGGATTGTGATTACTCGTCCATACGCTTAGCCTTCATCCTTCTAGATTCGTCGACACATATCGTTGAAGCCATCTGGCCACTCTCCTCTGTCGCCTGCCGAAATGAGCTTGGAAGTAGGGCCGTTCTTCCTCTGCGCACATTCATTCAAGAGACTTTGCGCCGGTCACGAACAAGCTACTCGACTCTGCAGGTCGCTCTCTATTATCTAATTCTCATCAAGCCCCATGTGCCGAAGCACAACTTCACCATGGAACAGCCTGAGGACCGACACGCCGATCGTGCCCTTCAGTGCGGTCGTCGTATGTTTCTCGCGGCTCTGATCCTTGCCTCAAAGTATCTTCAGGATAGAAACTATTCTGCCCGGGCCTGGAGCAAAATTTCGGGACTTCACACTCAAGAGATCAACCAGAACGAAATCGCTTTTCTCCACACAGTCAACTGGAAGATGCATATCGTCGATGAGGTCTTCCAGCGATGGACCGATATTGTTCTGAAGTACACGCCTCCTCCATCTGGCCCTCCTTCTCCCGGAGGTGTTTCCCAGGCCGTGTCCCAGCAGGTCGTGGATTGGAAGCGAATCATCTTGGGTCTGAACCCTGAATTGACGAATCTCGCCACATTGATTCCTGCAACTCCTGCTATCCCTAGGTCAAGTGATCTTTGTGCTTTGTCTCCTCGCAGTATTCTCAATATGCCCCATCAAGCTCAGAGTCCATATGGCTATGAATCTGCGGAGGCCACACCAACTCGGAAGCCCTACAGTACTCCTATGGCTATTGAATCAGCGGCTCTAGGATACACTTCTAGCCGCGCGGCCCCTAGTCTGGGTATGCTGCCAACTCCTCGACTTACCCCTCAGAGCAGTGGACTCTGCACTCCTGCAGCGAGTGCCGCTTCCCACATGCTCAATAAGTCTTCTGCGATGGGTTTGGCCATGGCTCAAGCCAACAATGCGAACACATCTCAGTACCTCGATCGTCTCCCTGCTACCATGACATCGTCCCCTCAAGCCTACTGCCCTGCTCGCCGATCTTCCCTTGCTACTTCAGTATCCACAGCTTCCTCACCAGAATCGATGATTTCGGATTCGTCGCGTTCCTCGCGCTCTTCTTCCATCTCATCTTCTTCATCGCTTGTTAGCGCGACCCTCAGTTCTTCCAGAATGGGTATGCCGTCGCGATTCCGAGCGTCGAAGTCATGTAACGAGAGATTGAGCCAGAAGCCGACAATCCCTTCGGTTCCAGAGGATTATGATGTGCACTGTGATACGTCCTCCCCCGAGTCTTACACTGGCCAGGTTGGCAAGCTCGTGGACCTGTCTCTAGAATCTTCCTTGGCGAGACGACAGCAGGAACTTGAGGATATGGCTCGCGATTCTGACGCCGCCCGTGCTTTACAGGAGCTTCATAATTATCGCGCAGCTGAGATTGTGCCCGCAACTGCCCCTAGAAGTGGCACGAAGCGAACTAGAACCGCCTCTATGGACAACTGCCTTCAGGAGAACGTTCGCGAGATCCTTGGTGGTCGTTATTCTACCCAGCATCCTGCCTGGCCCGATACGTTGGTTCGCACTCGAGGCATTACCTCCGAGTCGAATCTCCAGATCCCCGTCCGTCCTAGCTTGCCTGGCACCGGAAAGCGAGTCTGCTGCTCTGCCGAAGCGGCTCAGGGCTACGAAGTTTCGTCTGTCCATCCTGCTATCGGCCTTCGGGGACCTGGTCTGTTGGAGGGTATTCTCAACTAAAAAACCAATTACACGTTGGTAACGATATTCATTGTTTCCAACTTGATACCCTGTCGACTATAGATAAGCTATACACGACTTGAAAGTCAAGAAATAATGTCGAATCAAGAAAATTCTCTTTGTTAAATATATTGATATGGTGGGTGGAAGGAATGGAGTCTTTTGCTAAAAGGCCTTTGATACCACATTTGAGAGATCACCGTTCTGCTGTATAAGCATCTGCTGGTCTCTCGACTTTGGGCCGAAAAGCGTGTTCATTTGCCTGCATGTCTGGTATGGGCTACGGAGCAAGAGTGATGGCGGCGACAGTCTGTTTACAAGGGGTCGTTCGGTGGTGAAGAGTACACATATTGTATGACTAGGACGACGCTGCTTTTCTTTGTTTTGTACTTGTTACTGTTACTTATTTGGCTTTACTTGGTTTGCTGCCAAGGTCTCAGAAGTGGACTTGACGGCACTGAAAAAAGTATCGCGTGGCGAAGAGGAGAGGCGAGAAGGTTAAGGAAGGTAATAGGTTTGATTTGCTCTCAAAACCGAGCAGACAAACCTGGTCACCCAAGAATAACGACCCCGGCGTCAAAGAAGGAATCTGCAAGGTAATCGGTTTTGCATCAACTGGAGTTCAATTTGCCGTTTCCTGCAATCAAGACATCCAAAGACCGCATGTTGTCTTGGAAACAGCCAAAGCTTGAATCCACTCGACCTCGTCAAAGGCAGACTTTGGGACATCGGAAGGCAAAAAAGCAATCGATTTCGGAAGCGGACTCGAGCAAAGGAGTCCCAAGAATGATCTGAATTGAGGAGAGCGATGACGCTATGGCGAAATCTAATAGCTAGCTTGAAACAGTCCTCGCGATAGTGGACTCGTGGCAGTCATTTCCAATCCCTTATGGAACCAATTTTCGGATAGGAGAAGGACGCACGAGCAAAGCAAGACAAGCACGAAATCAAAAAGCATTCTACTAGAACACTAAATTGCCTCCGCCTTTCGCGCAAACTGAAGCGAAACATTCACCATTTGTGACTACGTGATGCGCCAGAACAGAATACAGACCAACCATCTGCATGTCGATCCGGACTATTGAAGTCTGAGGACGCTCGGGGAATGAGATTCGAGAACCGGAGGAGGTAAGGCATGATTCCTACCATAAAACTCTACATCAAGCATGTGTCTAATTTATCCAAGGTTGTTTGATCTGGTGCTTGAGCGAACCGCAGTCACACTCCAATGCACGCTGGAGAATCTTTCCACTCGGAAGTTCCAGGAGCGCCTCCAACTGCGGCCGTGAAATCCCGGAATCGCGTGGTCCATTGGACATGGTGTGCTAACGGTGTGAGTCATATCCCAACTCCTTGGCACAGTCTTGACAGTATGTATGTTACCTTGTCTACCCCTGTCTTTGACCTCTTTTCCTCAAGTACGGTGTAAGTGGCATTATCAGCAAGTCTCGTGTGGAAGTGCATGCGTGTGTGTGTTTATTACGTACAGGGCTGGGCTTTGGTTGTTATCGCTAGGGGAACATCGTGAAGTTTAGTGCTACAAACAAGATAGGCCGTTGGCTGAGGTGGAGATGAAAGAAGTCTTTCATAGGCAATGCGACATTGGAGGTAAGTTTGCTATGAAGTAAGTCTTCTTGAGTTTAAGGTGTTTCCGTACGTGATATTTTGCCCTTGTTGTTCCCTTACACTTCGTTTCTTATTCATGGTGTTGAGGCGTTCCACGACATCTGGCCCTTTCGTTCAAGACTCGAATCGTATGAAGCCTGGTGACATTCTATCACAAGGCGTATCCCCATTAATCAGGGAGGTCTATTAAATACACATACTTCTAATCATGGCGAACTCGATTCCTTATTTTGAGATGTGATGGCCTCGCAACCGCCAGCCCTGACAAGCCTCAAGGGCGCCCGGGTTTTGTGCTGGTGATAGGATGCAAGATGAGCCATTATGAGTTCACACGAATCCTACCGAAACCTAGTGTGACAACATTCACTGCACTGACTCTGATGTTGGCTGAAGCCAACTAGGTTATGATATATGTCGGCGAGCTGAATGTAGTAGCTCAAAGTGACAGTGCTTACCCGATTCTTACGGGTGCAGATTTGGACATGAGGGGAACGGAACAACCGGGAGGCAGTGCCGTCTCTTTGGTCGAGAAACAAGACTACCAGCCGTTTATTTCGGGGAGCTTGAAGTGCCAAAGCCATCGTGGAAAATCCCTATTGTTCCATAGACCTGTCGAAGTATCTCCTTCGAGATGACACTATCAGCACCCCATTTCAGCCTTTGATCAATGCGTCTTCTTTGCTCTCTGGCAACATCTCTCGGTAGACCCTGACACAGTGCAGTGAGATCGATCAAATTTGTGATGAAGGCGTTAGGCTCCGGTGCGTCGATAAATGCGTTACGAAGACAGTCCAGCTGAATCTCCCACGATCTATCATGCTCTTCTAGGCCATAAACTAGCCCACCTCTGCGGAGCCAGAACAGGAGGCGTAGGTTCTTTTCGTCCCATGGACCGGTGATGAGGGCTGTAGGAATGCGTACCTTTGGATGAACATCACAGCCACCCCATGATCCAACCCTTTCGAAAGGTTTCCAGGACAGAACCTCCTGATAATCAGCTTCAAAACACTGCTGTGAGTTGAAGTGCCCTACGCCACCTTCGAAATCATGGCTGTGTCCATAAATAAAGGGATCACCGTCATCATCCAACTGAGGAAGATAATGACGATAATGTTGGTCTCTGGCGCACTTTTCTACCCAGGTCTGCTGCGCTTGGAGAATGAATTCTGCCGTGATCCAAGGTAGGCACAATATGGTTGACTAAACCAACAATATTAGACGGTGAAATACTCTGAAGCATGATGGTGTTGACAAACCTGGAGTTGCCAATTTCCAGATATACGATTCTTATCTATTGCAGCAAAATTCTCAGGGTCACCGAACGATTGTTCCCAAGTATCTTGGAATGCCCATATGATGAACCTGATGAGAGTAGCCCGTCCAGACAGTTTTGATCCTATGATCGGCGCAGACCGGGGGAGGGAAACATTGGCGCTGTAAAGGAAAATACTCTCCAGGATTTCGGCCGGAAGAGCCTGAATAGCCGGCCTCCAACGCGTAGATCGAGAAGCGAGGACATTTGATAGCGAGCGCTTCATTCTCTTGGGGGGGTTGATATTGTCGTCAAGGATAGATGCGATAGTTTGCGGAGGAGACGGCTTGTCTCTCGATGGAAATTTCCGCTTGCCTCGAATACGTATAGGCGTAAGGCCCATGGCGCAAGATCATACAGGATCTGAGAGTGATGAGAGCCCTGGTGAGATGGACGAGCCTCAATGGCTTGAATTACTTGAGGCCGATATGAGCTTTAGAGAATCGTCTATGGCTCAAGTTGGCAACCCAAATACATGTCCCCTCGAAAAAAGAAAACATTGGCCGTTGACCACTGGGGTGCTGGTCCCGAACGAGTCGACCTATAGAAAAGTTGTTGGGAGGAACATTTTGCAAGAGAAAACTTGCCATATTTTGGAGATTCAAAAGGGGCCGGCCGGTCTGGTCAAGGCGGAGGCGTAAATTCATGGCGCCAACAAGAGTTAAATTTAAGGATTTATCCGAGCAAGACACGAGGTATTCAATTCATCACATCTACGTAGGTAGGGGAAAATATCTACAAATTTGAGATTGTTTAAAGAACAATTCCTCTCGTGACATGTTGGACAGATCCCAAGTCCAAGGTACTAAGTTAAGGTAACTGAATTAGGTAGTTATGGCGTGTGCACCATCCGAGACCCGCCAGAACCAGTGGCTTGGTCCCGATGACTAAGGCGTCTTTTTCGACATCGACTTTTCTTGATAGGTATCATCGATAACCTAGCCTAGAGCCTGTCTTCAAAAAGAGGCGCCGCATCACATCCAATACCTTACCAATGCCGACGTGATACGGACTCCCAGTGATGCAGTCAACCCTGTGTCTTCCGGTTCCATCACGAAACCTCCTGCGATTCCTTCGGAGTCAGTCCAAGAGGGCTTTCTCGAACGCAAACCATGGCCGAGCCTCGATGACCACACCAGTTCCATGTTGTCGCGCACGAACACTAGATACTATTACGACGCGGAAACAATTCACAACCTTGGGAACAGTATGCCAGAGAACAGTGACCGTGCCCAAACCAACCCTCTTCCAAAGAGATCCCACCTCACGGAAACTGCAAGATTGTCATCAGCCCTGGACCCCCCAACGCTGCTTCAGCACCAGTCGGGGTGCGCGCAAGTTATTCAAAGGCCAAGACCCAGACCCAGAGAACCCACCAACATGGGAACGATTCTTCAAATTTGCAGGAAGGAAGGATAATAAAGACCTGAAGCCAGACGATCTTCCAAACCACGACGAATATGCTGATGGCTCGTCAATCTTCAACAACCGGCGAACACTTGCGGCCAAAGCTGCATCCGAGCCTCGACTACGATGCACGGAAGTCGACGAGCATGGGAACGTCATTCTTGTTGATGGAGAATTCAAGAAGACTGAGCTTATTGCAAAGGTACGGGTGTCTCGGCCGCAAGGAAAGATTTCAAGGACATAACAACTAACAATGGATATTTTCAAGTTCGGCTTGTTGCCTCGAGACTTACGAAAGATTGACTCGTCAAACTTGCCTCATATCCTTATTCGCCCTTCGGCCATTTTGCTAAACCTACTCCATCTCAAGGTCCTGATCAAGCATGACCGAGTGCTTCTATTCGATATTTACGGCTCAAAGACATCGTACCCCCAATCGGCCTTCATGTACGACTTGCAGGGCAAACTACAACAGAAGAATACACAGGCATCAGGCGCTCTGCCATATGAGTTCCGAGCATTGGAAGCGGTGTTGACCTCAGTGACGTCCGAACTTGAAGCTGATTTCGAGGCGGTGCGGGAGCCGGTCATGCATATTCTTAGCGAGCTGGAGGATGATATTGATAGAAGTAAGCTCAGAATGCTTCTTATTCTATCCAAGCGAGTGAGCACCTTTGAGCAAAAAGCAAAGTTGGTCCGGGATGCCATTGAAGACCTCCTCGAAGCCGACGATGATCTCTCTGCCATGTACTTGACGGAGAAAACACATGATCTTTACAGGGGAGAGGACGACCACACGGAGGTTGAGATGCTTTTGGAATCTTATCACAAGCTGACTGACGAAATCGTGCAAGAAGCCGGCAACCTTGTCTCGGGCATCCGAAACACGGAGGAAATGTAAGGAACCCTTACCCTTGACTTAATGCTGATCATATTACTTACTTACAAATGTAGCGTTCGTGCAATTCTGGACGCCAATCGAAACGCTCTCATGTTGCTTGATCTCAAATTCAGCGTTGGGACGCTAGGCCTAGCCATGGGAACGTTCCTTGCTGGTCTCTACGGCATGAACTTGGAGAACTTTATCGAGGAGACAAATTGGGGTTTCGCTGGCGTCACTGGCGTCTCAGTCGTCTTCTCGCTTATCGTATGCTGGTATGGCCTAACAAAGCTGCGCCGCGTGCAGCGCATCAAGATGATGGATGACGAGCGACCGCGGATCCCCCGCGGGCAGGCCTATTTTCCCGATGACCGCTCTGCGCTGGGTCTCCTTGATAACAGGAACCGCGAAATGTTGCGACGAATCAACATGCAGAAGGCCGTATCGCAAAAGAAGAAGTGGTTTGCATGATTTTGCGTTCAGACAGACCTCCACTATGTTATTGCGATATTAGATTCCCTGGTTCAGTGGCACGGTTTCAGCCACGTGTATAAACTAGATATATCTGGAAACTACTAGATACCTACTCATCTCAATGAGGTTGGAGTTGAAGCGAAAGATACCCAAATGCGGACAGCACACACACACCCTCACAGGCATCACCCTCCGTGAAAACACAGCAATTTCGGACCTTAATGGCACATCGTAAATATGACGACCAATGAAGCCACCAGCGCAAGGCCAAGAAAGTCCAGATTCCCGCATTTTGTCCATCTTGGGGGTCTCGATCGTCGTGGTGACACCTACGCCCTGTCGACTGATCTCACCATGACAGTGTGACGTCAGAAAAGATTCCTCTTTAGCCCTCCATGAGTCCTCGTCTAATCAAAGTCTGGTCCTGGCCCATGGGAGCTGGCTGGCCGGATAGAAATTAACTAAGGTGGTGTTGTATTACAACACACAATCTGCAGGTGGATAGGGGAGGCAAGGGAAGGGAAAGTCAGCCGAGTCATTCTGCAGGGAATCGTCTCGAACAGTTGATTGCCCTGACGTCGAACGTAACCTCAAGAAAACCTGCAACGGGCGACAGCGGCAACAAGACATGACAGGCCTTGTTTTATTTGGAGCAGTAGCCATATTAGGAACGTCATCATGATGCTACAGCCAATCAATGATGACCTGTCATCTAGCCACAGCCATTAGTGTGGCTGGTGGCTGGGTCATGAGGGAATCGGAGATCGCAAACTGACGTCAGGAAATAAACATGACGGAGGAAGGTATTATCCAAGAAAAGGAAAAAGAAAAAGAAAAAACATGCAGCAGGCGCGATGGCCAGCACAACAAACTTTAGATATATAAGGACGTGACCTCGAATAAACTTTCATCTTTCACAACACCAACTCCAGATCTACAACAGAAATCTTAGCCTTGTCTAAGAGCTCATCAATCACAACCAACCGAACACATACACAAAGCACCTACATCACCTACTACAACACCTCTACAAATATTCACAATGGGTGGTATTATGTCTTGCGTAAGTCACGGTCCCTATTTCCAGGAGGAACATATGATATTGGTCTACACATCAAACTCAACTCATCCACCACCAACCCCAATTTCTTGTTTCTTTCTCCCACTCTGACTTAGTCTCAACCTTCTTTTACTCGCTCACTACTTTCATTGGCCCTCTTCCGGCCACTATTTTCTCCCCTACCCCATTCTATCAGCCTCGCTTTCAACGACATCGCTAACAAGTCTCTCCAACAGATCCGGTCATGCCTCCAGACAATCGGGGATGTCATTATGGCAATTATCGGTGGAATTGGTAGAATTTTGACTGCCATCGTCAACGGAGTGGTTAGCTTCTGTGCTATTCTGGTCCGATTCCTTACCTGCGGCTATTGTGGTTCGAAGGGAGGCCGAGCGAAGCGCCGGGGAGGCTCTCACATGAGGACGACGAGGGTTTAGACGATGGAACACCAGAACGAACTTGTTTGTGATACCAATTTGATAAAGGATAGGGGGTGGGGAGAGCTGTGTTAGTTTGCGGAGGAGTTTGCTACGGCCGTTTGAGATTTCTTTTCTGATTTCTTTGATATTCATCTATCAGCATTAGGATACCCAATCCTTACGATTTTTAGCAAAAACATCAATCTTGTAACATTTCGTTAGTGCACAGTTTGAATTCCACTGGTGATATTACACTTTGATTGCAGTTGGTGACGCTAGGGGGCCAAAAAAAATTTAAGGCCTTTGTCCAAAGTATTAAAAAGACTCAGTAAAGACGCCCCTAAACTTAGACTAATAAATTACCTACGTTTATTCTAATATACTCTTCTAAAACCTTATATTTTCTTG
>JABSTL010000935.1:0-58044 GCA_013759095.1 Fusarium sp. NRRL 29148
GCCCTAGGAATCTGTATTAGATAGAAACATACCATGTCCCATTGTTCACTCAGCTGGCTAGCAATCTGCTCAACAAGTGGTGGACAAGCTGTCTGCCAGCTCTCGGGCTCTCAATTGAAGAATGCCTTGCCAGACAGAAGATTGGCTTCGCAAACGGTAGGCTCCTCCGGTCGTATCGGGCTTGGCCTGAACTGCGGATAAGTTGCAAGTCTACCGATTCACCAGCTGGGCCGCCGATGAGGTCGCGATATCAGCCGTGGAGAGCTGTGAGTGGTTCTTTAGCCGCCAGGCAGCGGGCTTGGGGCTGAGTGTGGGAGGCTTTGAATAAAGTAAACCAACGTCGATTTCGACGTAGAGTACCAGTTTGGGGTCGTATTGAATGCCATTATTTTTAAATTGATTTACCGAGTTGACAGTGTTGAGTGTTGAGTGATCTGTGATATACCTGTTGATTCGATGAATAGCAATCTCATGTGCACGTCTTAATCTACTTGAGTCGAGAATCCAAGTATAATCAAGCCTACATAAACCAATCATTGACCAACAAAGCTACCAACAACAGCTGCCTGAACTTCACTCATCTACCGAAGGAGTCATTCCTTCGATCATGAGTGGGTAGACTATCTCACTATCTGCGCCCATTGCCATGGAACGCACCACTGGGATTCCACAGCCACAGCTAGAACCTCTGGCTCTCTACCTATTGCGAGCTTTGAACGGTGGTCTACACTTACTGGATCCAGTCTCAAGGCTACAACTTCTGTTCTATATTGGTAATGATGCCTTGGGCCCCTCCTGTGTCCTTGAGCCCGGCCATGAGGCTTATAACCAACCACCAATGGCCGCAACTGGGGTCTCTCGATATAAGTCGCTGCCAGTAGCAGCCTTGTTGGCTCGACATGCGATATAAAGCCATAGAATAACCAATTTGTATTCTCATAAACATTATCACGGCACTGTACCTTTTTCTAAGCCGATGCATCCTCCTTCATCTCGTTTAAGTCGACTATCTCTCGAGAGCATGTCTCCAGAAACCCGCTCTCGCGCCAGGGCTCAATCCCTAGGCCGGAAAACAGAGCAATCTCACCACGATGAATCATCTTCTGACTCTGACACAAGCTCAGACACTTATAGCTCTGCAGATTACAGTTCAGAATTCGACGACGATGATGATGAGCCCTCTGCTATCCGATCCCCAACCAAACTCACATATCTCATCGACCACCTCCCTGAAGAGACCCAGTCGATCGTCCGCGATACCTTCAGAGAGCCCCCAAAGATCGCCCTCGAAAAGTGCCGTCACATAGACGATACATATGCGTTCCAGATGACAGAGCTTGTCACGCGCTCTGTGCGAATCCGCGCGCCACAAGACGGCACTTCCAACCTCAGCTGCTCATGCCGAGATGACGGGCAGCCTTGCCAGCACCTTATCTGGCTATTAGATCAGATCGTCAAACAGACTCTTTACGAAATTGATCTTAGCAAGCCTCTCAGAATGAACCCAGCGGGCTACGCTGAGGAGATGGGCGAAGTTTTCCAAAATATATCTAATTTTCGTCTTGATGTAATGGCGGAGGGACTTCACTGCCATCTCGTCACCCCGGACTCGGAATACGACAATGAACCTGACGCTTTTCGGGCACAGGAAGCTCGAGAAATGCTTTCCTCTGTCTATAACATGGTCCCGGGGGACTTCCGACCGGATATCTTTGAGAATGTTTCTCATAACAGGAAGATCATCAACCGAAACGACCTGGAACAAACCATATCTCGTATGCTTCAAGATAACCATCACTTCTTTCACTATTTCCGCTCTCTAGCTCGCCCACAAGACCCTATAAATGACGTATTCTACAAACTTACTCAGCGAATTAACCGGGTTGTTCGAGATCTCGACACCCCAGGCCAGGCTTCAGACCCTGATCCCCCCCGAGATGTTCCATGGGCAGCTTCACATATTCTAGGTTGCGTTCGTCGAATGCGCCACGATATTTATACCCGCGAAAGCCCCATTTCAGCAAGAGAAGCCCTATCAGCAGCTCGTAGCATTGTGCACATTCTGGATTTGGTGGTATCTCGCAATAAAGACCATGGTCCAATAGATGCACCACGCATCGACCGAAATCTATACCTGCGGCTAATTGGCGATCGAGATCAAGACTTCGTTCTCAATGTCCTTAATCTGATCCCCGAAGCTGCGAGCCAATTCTTACATAACCTCGAGGAACTTCTCGGCAAGATTGAGATTTACGGAGCGCCAGCTGGCTATGTACAGCGATTCCGGGCATTGCTTGGAAGACTGAGAACATCGAGTACAGGATCTGGTTTGAAGAGGTCCGTTAAGGGGCAAACGGGCCGCCGCAAGGCAAGGAGAACCAGATAAGGCACAGGGACTTGGGAGACTGGCGACAAAGTGTATCGGAAATAGGCATCACTTATTGATATGAATAGCTTAACAACTTTACAAGCTGATTACCAAATATCGAGACTCATATAACAAAAAAAACTAGGTAACTAGACCATACCTATGAAAGTGAATTTAGTGTATCAAACTCTGTTGCTTCTTCTTGAATAACTCGCTTGCTGTTTGCTATGCCTTTGAGTAGAGAGTGAGACGTATCCGGATTGTCCGATTGTCCGATTGTCCGATTGTTACCGGCCCAAGTCAGAACTTGAATCCCCTTTCATCGTGAAAAGCCTCAAGTTCCGCAAGAACATCCTTCAAACTAGGCCGGTCGTAATAGTTCTCCTTCCAATCACCCCTCCTCATACCTTCGATTCTTCGCCTGAGCCACGTCTCCGACGCATCGATTTCTCTCGACCACCACTCCTTGGCCGTCCGCTGCACCGCATCGGGGGTGGAGAGCCCTGTTTTCTCGAGCTCGCGGAGCACGAGCTGGTTCCTCTCCCTCACAATCAGCCTACTAAGGCCATTCTGCCTTCCACGTGTGCAGCGATCGATTAATTTCTGCATGGCTCCAGGGGTCTTCGTGTATCCTGGAAATTCGACAAGAGGTTCCCATCGATATGAAAGCCAGACTGCGGCTCTTTGGGGAGCGCTATTCCCTTCAAAGATGCACCACAATACACGACCAAGCATATACACCTCGCATGCCTCCTGCTCTTTTGGTGTGAGACATGCCCATGGGACATTGTAGCCTGTGCATGGCCACTTATACTCCTCGCTCTCACCCATCGCTTCCCAATCCGGAAGCATCTCTGTCAAGAGTTTTGAATACTTTTCGCTGACTTCTGCAGGTATTTCTTCATCGATGGCAAGAAGCCTTACGTACTCCAGAGCATTGACTTCAGGAGCGGCGAACTCACACCAGACCCCACGCTGCTCAAAATCAACCATAACAGCATCTCGACTAGCTGAAAGAACGATGTTGTCCAATCTGAGATCTGGATAGAAGATACTGGATGTTGTACGAAGATGCACCAATGCCGACGCTAGTTGTATAGCCCATTTTGTCTCGTCAGCCAGAGACACCATGTTGTGAAGCTTGAGAAAGGGGATCAGATCACGTAGACTTCCGTGGATATGGTACTCGAGAGTGAATCCGACGACAGCCACTTTACTCCCAAAACTGCATTTCTTTGTGACCAGGTGCACAGGGCGGGAGACAATGTTGGGATGTGGTGGGATGATGAGCAGCTGCCTTAGCTCGTGATAAAGGTACTTGGTGTAACTGGTAAGTGCCTTGAAAATCCATATTTTGCCTCCGATTCTGACGAGGCAGACGCTGTCGTGTAGCTGTGAGACGTATACGACGCCACCAAGATCGACAGTCGGCGGCAACTCAACGTCGCTTCCCCAAGCATTCTCAAGAGAAGCCACAGACAGAAGTTGGCGTTCAAGATAGTGAGTTGGAGCGATGGTGACCTCCGCGTCGGCAACGTTCATGGGCATATTCCTGAGCACAATTCTAGAACCAAAAGGTATGTTATTGAAGATTTTCAGAGGGTCCTGCTGCTGAGCTGTCCAGTGTTGCAGGATGCGGAGCACATGTTGAGTGATTCCTAGACGCGAAATGCGCATTGCACTTGTGGTATGAAATGCCACATCAACATCGAGTGCAAGCCGAAGCTCTGGTGAGAGCTTCGAGGGCTCAGGAATAAAAACATCCATTCGAATAGGAGACATCGAGTCGATGAATAAAGGAACAGCATAGAACTGGCTTCCGAAAGCAGTGCAGCCATCGATGCGCCAGAGAGGGCGATCCAGTGGGCTGAGGCTATCAATGCGGTTCTTTGGGTTCAGCGATGAGTTTTGCCAGTCAACATGGTCATCCCAAACCGCCGATCCCGGCTGGGTGGTTGATGGAGGACCCGAGAAGGCTGCAGTAGGGTGGATAACATCGTGAATAGATTCCTGGCTCAACTCCATGGCATGGGCTGATGAATACTCTGGGCACCAAAAGCCACTAGAAGTCCTCAAGTCAGCAGCGCGCAGCGTTCCACGGCAAACCACCAAGTACCTGCACAAATGTCTTAGATGCTGCCCAACACAAATAGTCGGATCTGGTGAGGGGTTCCAGTCTCGGATGCAAGGCGACCAGAGGCTGAATAGCTGGCGAGGAGATGTTGAATCGTCAGCAGCGTAGAGTAGCCGATATCAATCCAGGACGAGAAATGACTCGGTTCGACTCGAGAGCAAGATTTACTGGATAAGGCCGAACGTGCCACCGGTCAGCATCAAGCCCAGGGAGAGAAAAAATATGCGTCGTCGTGCGACAGTACCAGAGATGGATGACACGGCCGATTTGGGTCACTTTGGGTGGTTGGCTTCAATGCTCAGTACGCGGTTGTTTTTGGTCATGCTGTCTGATCACATGATCGAAAAGCCTGTCGGTTCTTGTGAAACTGAGAGTGACTGATCACAACTTGTTCTTGCTGGGAGAGGAAGAGCGAACAAATATGGCAAGCAGTCGCCCGCGATGGAGATTGCCTCCAATCTCGAGACCAGAACCACAAGATCCAGTTCCCAACTAAGTTTCACGCTTAACGCAAACACCCTAAGGCTCCACCTGCGGAGAGGCATGCTGCCTGGCAAACGAATATTCTTCGTTCCCAGACACAAATCATTCACGCTTTCCATGCGGAGGGATCAAGGCAGGTATCCGTTGCATCCTGAAAAGACAGGACCAGACCTGGTCACAGTATCTGCTTGGGTAGTTGTTTATTCCAATGGTTGTTGTGGCACGTCCTGTAAGATTCGACTTCCCAATACCCATGAATGCAGCGAGACACACTGAGCCAAAGCCATTTGTATTGGGCTTCGTGGGAGTACAGCGCTGTGATGGCCCAGCGATGGCCCAACGAGTCGTTGTTGGTTGTTTGCGTCGCTAGTCGTGGCAAACGAACACGCAAGCTGATGAGAAACCAGAATCGACACGACTCGCTAACGGGTTTATAAACTGGATGCCGTCCACGAAAACAAGGATTGACACGTAGAATGGATGATAATGAAATGTTCTTTGAATACGCTAGACTTGACATGAAGAAACGGTCTTGTATGAGAGATCAGCTATAAAAACTGTGTACAAGCAGAGAAAAAGAATCAAGTGACGGATGGCAACGAAGGATTGACAGAAGGCAGTTAGATTTCTTGGTAGAGGGCATTGTGGCAGTGGCATCTTCAGGGAAAGTTCGAATTTGGAGACATGAGGAGTCTCTGGTGTGACAAGTCAAGGTCTTGGTCATGGCTTTCAGACAGTGTTACATACGGGAGTTGGCACATTAATCAGTTCGAAACTGAATGGCCGGACCCAACTTAAGAAATCGGGAGCTCTAAGCGAGATGGGCCAGGTATGCTCCGTGAAGCATCAGACCACGACTGAGGTAAACTAATGTTAAGACGAGACAGCCTCATCTAAGCGCTCGGTAGGGCTCGTCCAGGGCGATCAATAGGACCATCTCCGTCAGAAACAGCATACGACTTCCACAATAAGTACCGTTCCTGGCTTGGACAGATCAATGCCGGCATCTGCCCTCTCAAGTATCAGCGTGGGGGAATATCGAGATTCTGGGAACAAGGGCTCCTGGCAAACCGGTGAGCAGTCACATTTCTCATTCCCGAAATACCGGCCATTTGGGATCTTGCGTATAGGCAACGTCATCCGCGTGGACTGGTGCCCTGAAGCACGCTGCATTCCGATATTATTTGATTTCTGATAACAAATGCCAGCCGACACCGAAGCGGGAGAGGCGCACCGGAGAGCCATTACCACCCATGGATCACCCAATGGGGGCTTGAGCCTAGTTTTCTTTCTTTCCTGGCCGGGCGGGGAGGCTTGGGCAGTGCGCAAAGCCAGCATTGTAATGCTCGTGGGTAGAGCTCGCGGAGCTCCCGACTGGCTGCGCTGACTCGCTCAGTTGCTGCTGCGTTACCATACCGTGGGAGCTGGATAACGGACAATGTCCATTAATGCTGGCGAATATGAAGCAGGGGTGATTGGGGCGATAACTGGCTGATGGCTGCTTATATGGCTGAATAGAATACGGGCTTGTGACTGCAAGCAAAGCAAGGGATCCGACTCCATGTATAACCTCCCTTACCTGCATCCTGTACGTCTAGGTAGCACAGAATCTTCTATTTGAGGAACAGTTCGATTCGTCCCATCTAGAACGCGGGAAGACCCGTTGGTGGATAGAGACTAACGACATTAGTCCTTCCATGTGGCATCCATGCTCTTTTCTAGATCAACCAGAGAGTTCCTCATCAGCGCTTAGGTAAGGACAAGGTGCTGGATCCGGTGAAGATTTGGATTCCTCGGTCTGAAGCTTAGAAGGCACTAACTTTGGATATGAGACTCGTGGGTGTTCAATTACTTCCCAGTGTTGAAATCCGGTGAACGGTAACGGATCTTTCTTCCGTCAGACCGTTGCGCGGTTTGTCTAATGCAAAGCAAAATTTCCAACGTCCATCGTGATAACCTACTAAGGCAAGGTACCTACTAGGGGGGGTAACTACCTTACTTTACTAACTTGACTTGGATCTTCCTTCCTCAAGGGAAAGCGCAAGCGCGCCACTTAATTAATTTCAATCACAGTATTACCGTATTAGCAAGACACCTCTTGTGGTCCCATAAAAAGCCTAGTGATTATTCTGCAACCTGCACAGTTTGCCATCCCATCCATCCGACGTCACAGGCTGGGTGATATCGCCAGGAACCTATTCTCGCATCGAAAACACTACGACTTGGTGAGGGAAGAGACAACATCGTCAAGCCAAGAGACACGGACGCAGCCACGCATATCCCACTTGCATTTTGATGCAATATAACACACGAAGATGCAGCCGTATTCATGCAGAATCTGTGGCTGGGCCACGCCTTGCTGGCGGCTGCTCAGGGACATGAGTTGCATCGTGCCGTTCTTTAGTACGCCCGGCTCGAACATCAGCTACCAGGTTCTTGTCGTAAGAAGCTCGCAATGATGACACACAAAACAGGATGTCGATCGGACCGATCTTTTAGTTCTGATTATCGGCCAAGAATGAAAGTAATTGCTGTTCTCACCGGTTGCTACCCCTGTCTCCTCCCTTCGTACCAACCAGAGTCTTTGCGTGACGATAGCACACATTTGTCTTATCACATGGACAGAATTCAGGCTTCTGGAAATGGGTCGGATATTGGCAGATAGCACCACTGGTCTATGATTCTGTGGGATGTCGGCTGTTATTCACTCGTCAGCCTTGGTCAAGACAAGATGGGTGAAAGTGAAGGTGAAAGGGCTTGAAACAACGCTCGGACATTTGATCGTTTACGATACACCACTGCATCCGAGTGCATCTGGCAAACGGAATATCCTCCTGGTTAGAAACTTGACTGCTCATCTAGTACTTGCCGAGGCATCTCTCTCGAGATGCCCCCCGCCCCCAACGCCGGACCTACATCGACGATTGGATAAAAACGATCTTTCTTCTGAACTGCTTGACGATCCAAGTACCCTTGAGAACCTTTGCTAAGTTGCGGAGTTGACGATGTACAGAACTTTATCTTTTCCTGGTGTGAGATACCCGGGCGGGTTGGCGTTGCGAGACCCTGTGAGTGGAAAAAAAAAAGCAATTTGAAAATGGTACATCATCCAATCCCAGCTGTGCAGCTGTGCAGCCATGACCGACATTGGTCAGCCCCATGTCAATCACATGGCCATTTCGATGCACGAATTAACCGTTGGCATGGCTAGGCTCCGTGGCTATTGAACAATGACCCGATCCGAAGATTCGATTGCCAAAGGATTGATGAGCTGCATTGTTGTCTACGACTACGCACATTTCAAATCACCCTCGTTTTCCAGTAGGCAAGTTCCTAAGCCTTGAACGAAGCTTTTATACTATTTCTTTTTGCCTAATCACCCCACCAAATGGCTTCTAATAACGAATTCCAGTACTTAACATAACATAAGATCGAGAAGTTCAGGTGCACTGAACCGGCAGAGGGGGTAATATCCCAAAATCCTTTACCTGACAAGCCTGAGCACTACAATCAGAATGCCCCCTGCCACTCCCATGGTACCCCTCAGACCGGTCAAAAACTACTCAGCACGAGGCCATGTCAACGCCGTCCTCACCGAGTCCACTTTCCTCTCTCACAGACTCGTTCATCATCACCGTTCCCAGCAGACCGTCAAGCTGTTGCTTGAAGCGCTCAACGCCCAGTCACTACAACCACCACACCGCCAGCCGCATACTTGCTCAGCCCGCATCAGCCGTCATCCATACGATCGCGGCCGCAGGCATATTGCGCTGATTTCGCTCAACCGTGCAAACACCAGTACCAGCACCACCGGCTACTCACTCCACGTTCTGTCGCCAGTACCACGACAGCTCAGCCTGCCTTGTTGCTAAAGCAGTGGACGGGGTGGACAAGGCTCCACGTCCGGTCCTAATCTTACTCAGGCTCGAGGTTCTCAGTTTGGCGGCTGCGAGCAGCACATCAACATCTCATCGACCTTCCATCTGTTGGCAAGGAAGGAGCCTCAACGACCTGATTGGGTTTGCGCTAACATACCTACTTATCGCCTTTCCGCCTAGCTTCCCCGGATTCTTCACCTCTCTCATCACAGCGTTTTCTATTCCCGACCGTCTGGTATCCTTCTCTCAGCCCTCGTTTTGACTTCGGCCATCGCTGTTGCTCCACTCGGCGCACTACGGGGGGTTTCAACGTCAAGTGCCTGGTGATGGCTTTCGTGGCACATTAGCCTCCCACCACACTCCCCCTCTTCTCACCCCGGCGTCGCTCAATTTTTGACCACCGCTTCTGAGAGACAAACCGGGCAAGCTAGCTCTTCTTTGTCATTGACTGTATTTCGTCGAGTTTGATTCCGCGTGGTGGTACCTTGACCTTCGTCTTTCTGTTCTTACTCCTACTGCTAGGCAGTGTTTGTTCCACACCCTGCCCTGTCTCACTGCAGCCATTATGGTAAGAGTTTCTCTCCCCGGTTGGCGGCAAGCTGCATGGAGTTATATCATCGATCCCCCGTTCCTTCGTTCTATTTGCATAACCCCTGCGGATGTTGCCAATCACCACCGTTTCCTCTTCTCGCAGCCCCGTCGTGGCTCTCGTGCCATGACTCTCAGACAAGCATCTTCTCCCTGATCTTGCCCTAGGCCCCTCCCTATGAGACCCAAATGTGCGGTGAATTGATTTTTTCTATAGAATCCACATTATCCTTCCAAAGTTAAGAGACCTCTCCTCCAACCGGGAGTTGAAGATCCGGGCCCTTCGTCAATATCTTTCACCCCTCTCGTGAATGACGACTTCACCTTTATACCATTTGAGATCCAAGACAATCTTGATCAACTGGCACAGTTCTATGGAATAGCCTCTGGTACTCAATTACATCAACTGATTGAACAACAGCATTGCAGGAAGAGGAGAAGGCTTGCACCATCAATTCCAATGACACCCGAGCAAGGACCGACTTCGTCCCAGGGACCTCTAATGAAACTCCCATTATCAGGAACTTACAGTCAACGTGATGAGCACTATGGGGCATCTTCAAACTGGGACGACTGTGGCCAGAACTCAATGCCGTCTTCTACTTCCCCATTGACCAGGCGTATGGCGGATCTGACCTTGTTCTTCTGCCCATGTTGTGGCTGGGACCCAAGACATCAAGATGGTAAGCACCTGACTCTTCAAACGTTGCCCGATCGCCCGACGTACATCTGAGATCATCGCTGACATCACCCTGAAAGGCTATCAACAGCTACCGAGCTCTGCACCGGCAGTTTCTGGTCCAGATGCTCCTTACATGGCAGAAAAACAACCGTCTATGACAATGCCATCATCTGAACCGTATAATGACACAACTCTGAGCTCTGTTCAACAGCCAGATTACAGCTTTCAACAACCTAACTTGAACGTTGCGCCCCTTGTCAACTTTCCTCTCATCTCTGATCAAACGGCGTTAGCAGAGCCTGTGATGAGTGGTCCTGGGCCAACTCATCAACCTCATCTATCAGCCGGAGACTTTCACGTCACCCAAGCTTTCAAAGAGGAGCCACAGCTGGAGAACCAGGTACTAATGCCCAGTCAACAGTTTGACACCAAGGCATTCCCACAAGTCGGCTACACTTCTGATCCTAGCCTTATCGATGCAAATGTCATTACTCACCAGAGCTTGGCTCCACCCGACAGCGTTTCCCAATATGGTATGCTAATCAATACTCAACTTGGCGAAGATGCGGTGCAGAACGGGTGGTCTCTAATGGATCAACAAGCCAATTATGAAATCGTGCTCACTAACCAAAGAGGGGGAAAGAGAGGCCCGTTCAAGGACCCAAATCTCCGTGAACAAACTGCCCAAACCCGGAAAATCGGTTCCTGTATCAGGTGCAGAATGCAAAGAATTCGTGTAAGTAACACTGTCCGGTTCCCTTACATAAGATGATGTCTTACTTGTAATGAGCTTTTTGGCTGGTGCACAAAGACGACTAACCAGTGTTGCAGTGTGAAAACAACCCCGATGAAGAGGGAGGGGCCTGTTTGACATGCAAAAAAGTCTCTAATTCGAGAGCGGGGCGCTTTCCTTGCCTCAGATATAAGATAACAGATATCCGACTTTTCAAACCGGGCCAAGTACCCGGTTATGAATGGACACGACGATGGACCAACAACATCTCGGATCCGATACAGAGCTGGGCTACGACTGAAGAGCCCAGAACCATCTATCTGTCCGAGGGGCTATCGAATAAGTTTGTTAAGGTGAAGGTTCAACGATTCATTCCTCAAGCTGGTGACAAGCTGGAACGTACTTGGGATTACAAGGGTGTCAAGAAATCAGTAAAGATTCCTCCGTATGCGATGGTCAACCTCGAGGAGGCGAAGAAAGAGTACCTGGTCCACATTGAGAATAGCATGCAGGATGCTTTTACCAAGTTGCTGGGCCCACCTGAAGGCCTGCTATTCCGAACGTACTTACGTGCTTGGAAAATCTTCAAAGACCCGTCCACTACGCCAGAGTGCGTGGACCTGATTCATCATACACTCTTGTTGTGGATGTCGATTCGTCTGACAACGCGGTCCAGCTTCATTGTTGGAGAAGAGACCTTGGGGATGAAGCAAAATATCCTGGACGAAACAAACCCGAACCATGGCAAGATCCCTCTTCCGCCTGTACTTGGCGCTCAGATGGATCTTATCCTGATTCACCACATACAAACCAAGCTGCGAAGGGAGCTTCTGGACAAACTCCAGAAGATGATGTCAAAGAACAAGCAGAGCACTTGGCTGGTGACATATCTTGTGATATTCATTCTTTTGCATAACACAGCTCTCATCACTGCTCATGACGCTGGATACGCGAAGAAGCACGGCATGAAGGTAAGAGAGCCCCGCAAGTCGACAGTGACCCGCGAAGTTTGCTGATTATCGATGTACTTTCAGCGACACTTTGCGCGTGAGGAGAAGGTCAAAGAATACCACCTAGGTGAGTCACACAACTACCCCGGTCCATTCTGTACAGAAGCGCTTGCTGACTGGGGATTGAACAGGCGCAAACATCTTGCTCGCACACTTCCATTACTGTAACAAGGGCATCTACCCTTTCTCGGAAGATTGCAAAGACCAAGACTTGCGAACACTGGCAGGCTTGGATGAAGAAAAGATCAAATTTGTCCATCATACTAGCAACCTGGCTAGACGGCAAGGTAAGTCGACCCTCGGGGATATGAACCATGCAGGCTGGGACCATGGCTCTCTAACTTGATGCTAACTTGAACTCTGTGGTTTCAGCGTTGCAATGGAAGGAGATCCGGAACAAGGCCGTGTACGAGCATGATTACTTTTTTGTCAGCCAATTGTTCGAGACTAACTGGCAACCTCGAACAACAATATGATTGGGTTTGGCTGACCAATAACATCTATGGTAGTCCTCTGTGGTAGTAGGGAGGCAATGGGTGACTTGGAACCAACGGCATAGGCGCGGAGTTTCAGAAGATGCTGTACTGACAGCGAAGGTGCAGGAACCGAGACTGTATACGAAGCGAATGAAGGGCGGTGAATGTGGATGACGGCGGCAACAGTAACGGCCATAATGACGATGACGATGATAACGATAATGGAAACCATTTTAAAATGTCAGGGTAGTTTTTGTTACGAAAAGGCGGTCAAGAGCCGGTGAGGTTCAGAGAAAGAGCCGAACTGGTGTGATGGTTTGAAGGGAATGGCATAAACCAACAGCTGAATTGGGTGCGGAGGGCCGGGTGAGGATGCTATAGTCTAGCCGAAGAGATTGATCATTGTTGTTCAGTCCCGATAAACCGCCACATGGACCAGTTCACGATGCGGGACACGGCAAATCAGAGGGGAGGAGGGTCATAGGCGAGACAATGTAACAGGACGAAACGGAGTGCACGCCAGTAAATTGCGATGTGATGGAAGAAAGGGCATGACGGTGAGAGGAGAGGGACAGGTACACCGAGAGTGTGCGGCCACCTACAGAAAGAGGTGAGAGTTTGCTCACCGAGTGTCGATGGGAGACGGGCTGCTGCGTTTTGACGGCTTGCGCATTGTCGCACAGAAACACAAGGCGGATCAAAGGTTTATATGTACCAAGGTCGCTGAGGGTTGGCTCGCGGAGGAATGCCGGACGGGCCGGGCCTGGTTGTGCGGCACTTGACAAACCTGGGCCATCATACCGCTGCTATGCTATGACTTGACTTGGCTCAACAGGTTGACTTGGTCTGATAGTGTGGATAATGCAGCACTGTGTACGGAGCACTACATAATATGTATGTATATGTGCTTCCTACATGCTGTGTGGTTTATTGGTACGTCTATTATTCAGGTTGTGTATCCATCGGGAAGAGCGGAGAGATGACAATGGGACAAACGGGAGGGAAATATGAAATGAGACGCGCATATTTGCACATCCCTTGCACATCCCTTGCTTTGCCTTGCCGTGCCTTGCCTTGCCGTCCCTTTTCTTTTCTTTTCTTTGCTTTGACTGTCGATTGTTGGCCGTCCGAGGTGTCCACGCCGCCTGGGCATCATTCTTTGGCGTTGGTTTGACGGGGAACCAGTAATTAGGACCCGAGAAACGAACCAAACAAACCTAAGCTACCTAAGCTAAGTGGGTGGTAATGGATAGTAATCCGCCAACCAATGAAGCTGTATAACACCTCAAGTAAGGTTTAACCATTGCCAAAGGATCAATGTCGACTGCCGTGTTTTTGAGGGCCCTTGTCGGCTTGTTGAACGGACACAATGCTACCTATAGTAGCACAGCTACGGAGTACTGCTAAGTGAGTAGTTACTGTAAAGGTGACGCCAGCCAGCCACAGATAGATAAGTGAGGAACCAACAAGGTGCATATAGTTATAGAGTAAGGCAATGGTGAACCACTTTTAGAACACACCTAAAATTACCTACTAGGTTAGTAGGGAAGAAAAGCTACGACGTATGTACTCCGTACAAGTACTAAGCTACTGGGGGATCAACACGAATGATCATCCTTACCATGCTACTCCAGTTCGGTTAAGCTAGGATTGGGTTCCCAGCTGAGCTTGAGTCTGAGCCTCTCCTAGCTCCCTAGTCTTAGCTCATGTTCATTCTTAGCCTTTGGTGTTTTTGCTTTTCTCAACCAACTACAGTTTGGAACCATGCACATCAATCAGCTTGCTGGGCTAGGCTTGGTACTTCTATCTCCTTTCCTTTTTTTTCTTTCCTTTTTCTTTCTACTCTAGTCGAGGGCCCGGACGGTTTCCCCAAGGAATGTTACAGTGCTCTCTCGTCTCGTTTCCTCCTCCTTGGCAATGAGAGACGACGACCCAGAGTTTATGTTGCTACCCAGGACTTTTGAGCAACCCAGGCACTGACTGGTGACATGGAAAAGCGAGGAACCACGAATGAAGTACAGGATCAACGGCAAGGCACTTCTTACCTATCCGTACCTAAGTAAGGCAGGTACTCACCTCCAATTGATGCCTCAGAATTCGTCTGCTCGTTCCGTTTCCCGCCCTGAAGATACCGGTACCTGACCAAGAACTTTGATTTTTCAAGCCGTTGGCTCTGGAATATGGCGGCAAGTCCCAGCGAATACCCGCGTTGCTGGGTTCTGTTGCAGCCTCCTGCCGCCGCGTATCTGCGACCTGCAACGAGCACAGCTACGCAAGTACCCGATCTACGTATACCCTGTCTCTAATACCTTAACCCTGCCAACTACCATGGAAGTGCCAACCCGGCGGGATGCTATCTCCTCAACAATCCTTGTGTAAGTAGTGTAAGGTAAGGTAAGGTGGCTACCCAGATCCTAAGGTAGAAGAGCTACGAGAAATTAGATGGATGTAGAAGCCATGGACGGAACGAAAAGCAGGTCTAAGTGAAATTTTTCATTGTATCTGCCTTCTCTCTCATCGAATCCGAGAAAACGGGGACAAAGAAGCATGGAAGAACGTGACACAACTTCAACACCCTTCCAAGAGCCGCATATCCAAGAGCTTCACCTCCATATCTAAATTTAAACAGGGCTACCGCCGATTTTCCAAACATCTTAGGAAAGCTATAATAATACCTTACTAGCCTCCTACTTAGCCTGAACGTTCTTTTGATATTCCTCAACAATCTCAATCTCAATTTCGCTCGTCAAGAATCGTTCGTCTGTGCTGCAATTTGCATGGCATCTATCGTTATTGCCTTATTTCCAACACCTTGCTTGCACCTCCGTCTTTTCCTCTTTCCTCGCTCGCTGCTATTCTTGACCTCGACTGTAAGTTGCGCCTTCTGTTCATGTTACTCTTCAAGGGACTTCGAAATTAAAGGCGCCTTCAACGTCACTATACCTTGACCAAAGGCACTTGCCACGATAGTATCAAAACTTTCCTTTTCCCTTCTATTTTGATCTCCGCCTTCCATTAAGCAAGCAAACACATTTAAGTAGACGCCTCGCGCCACCAGATGGAGGTCCCATTCCTTTCCTTCCATCTTGTTCACCTCTCTTTCAACACCCCAGCACACCTTCAGCTCACATCACATATCATCTTTCATCTTCGATCTCTTCCTGATCCACTAGGTCTCCACGCAGATCCTGACTTATACCAGAAGTCATCAAACAACGGCCCGTTGCATTTCGTAACGTAGGTTCTTGACAAAACTTACACATCCCTTTTCTCATGTAAGAAGCTGGCTGACAGAGTATGTACCTCAGTATTAAGACACCCCCACCAAGCCACCAGCGGCACTCCCTCAGGAACCATTACCATGGCATCTTCCATAGTTAGGCCCATTATTGGTCCGAGCCCAGCCGTTGAGCTAGTTCCTGCGGCCGCCGGCTGTGTCAGTCGCGTGGCAGATGGGCCGGCTGGGGTCCCCGAAGGGTGGCCCAAGTTTCTCGACGAGCCTATGGCTTGGGTTGGTGCTCAATTCACGGATGAATCGGATTTCATCCACTCTCTGAGCGAATCCGAGCTACAGGAAGCTGAGAATGCTTTGCTGGTCTTTAAAGGTACGTCTCTTTATGAGGCGTTGCTTCCGTGGCGTTCATCATGTGGCTAACACCAGACAGCCTTGGGACTTGACGGGGATTGTGTTTCCCGAGACAACTTCCCTCTTCCCACTCTGGGACCAAGACTGGATCGTATCCGCCAAGACGTCCACCAAGGCAAGGGCTTCGGTGTCATTCGTGGCCTCCATCCTCAAAAGTACTCAGTCGAGGACTTGACTGTGCTGTATCTTGGTATTCAGTCTTACATTGCCAATCGTCATGGGCGTCAAGATCGAAAAGGCAATATGCTAGGTTGGCTCGAATGATCCCACTACTTTGTTTCTTTCTCATTGACCTATTTTTAGTCCATATTGTCGCCGATAACTCCTCCAAGCTCAAGGCCGGTCACCATCGACACTCCACCTCTCCCATCGTATGCTAATCTTTCTTTATAACCCCTGGGAGGAATATTCAACAAGGCTAACTTTTGCTCTAGACCTTCCACAACGAGGAAGCTGGTGACATAGTCAGTTGGCTCACACGTAGCACCGCTGTTTCTGGAGGCAAATGCATCATCGCCTCAGCGTACACGGTCTACAATGTTCTTGCCACTAGCCGTCCGGACATGGTCCGCACTCTTGCTCGCTCTGACTGGCCATTCGCCTTGTAAGTTCAGGCACTCGATTTTCTACATCCACTCGATTTGTTCTTTTCATCACAGCGATAAGCAAGGAGTCCATCCACTGACACGCTATACTGTGATAGACCCCGTTTCCAATGCCGACCAGTCCTCTTTCATCACGAAGGGAAAGTGTTGATCAACTTTGGGCGTGTAGCTCTTACGGGGAATGCTATTCACCCACGCCCTACCAACCTTCCCGCCGTTACGCCACGCCAGATGGAAGCATTGAATTCCATCGAGAACATTGCCAAAGCGACTCAGCTGGAGATCAGCACACGTGCAGGTGACATTCATTTCATCAACAACCTCACAATCTTGCATCGCCGAGAAGGCTTCGTCAACGGTGAGGCTGCCCAGGAACGTCGACACTTGGTACGCATGAGACTCCGTGACGATGAGCTGGGATGGAAGCTCCCTGCAGACCTGAGACAAGAGTGGTCCGCTGCTTTCAACAAGGAAGCACCCGAGATCTGGCACATTGAGCCAATGCCAGACGGTTTCTTCCCCCTCAGGTCTCAGGCCAACTAAACCTGTGCATCTAGCGCTTAGAGCAACCTCACTTGTGGGGTGAATTCGCATGCATTCATGCATGCTCGCGAAACATGATGAGATAATGTGGTGCTTATCGACTTTGGAACCGAGGCGCATAAAAGGGGCAATGGGGAATCTGGAGGCAGCAGGGGAGAATCAAAAGCTATGGACAAGGTCTTGCATCCAAGTTTGAGTGTTGTTTTTTTATGTTTTTTTATCTCTTGTTTTATTGGGGTGTAACGGTCGCGGAAAAGTAACAAGAATGGTTTATCATGTCTCAGGCGAACCTGTCTGTCGGTACAGTGTGGTATCTGACTTGGTGGGTATGGCAGAATGGGCTTTGGTCGAAAAAGAGAAATCAGGGATTAACAAGTGTCTTTAAGGTTCATAGAGTATTAGCACCTGATAGGGACAGCCTAATACAAGGAATCGCGTGCATAACTTAGATCGAGATGCTCAGGCACAAGAGACTATAAAAGTGATATATGATAGTGTGACAAGTCTAATTCGTATGTGTACCAAGTTATAAAAATTGTTTCGTTTAGGTTGGGAATAAGCCGGGAGTCTCACGGCAAAGAATTGTACGCTCTCCTATTGGCAACAGTCAGGGGCGAAGTCGAAATGTCAGGGGTGCTCTGGAACTAGGCAAGCATGCAAATACCTTGTTCTGGAGTTGTTGAAGGCTTGGAGAATGCTGAGTAGAGCCACACGAAACGAACGCATATCCATAGCTACGATGCGGTAAGACGAGACAACAAGGCTTGAAGGCTGGCGGAAAGCCGGCATAATACTCAAGACGATGAGGGCTGTGACCATGGTGGTGACCAGGGATGGAACGCCTCAATGGGGGACTCGTCCAATGTGAGCAGATATCAAGGAAGAAAGGTGGCTGTTTCTTAACGAGAGTTGCGTGCTGAGACAATAAGATGAGATGATGGTCTCAGATTTGGCACAGAATCTGGATGGAATGGCTGACAGATGATTGGCTTGCTTCCGATAGTTGGTCAAGATGTGTTTAGTTTCCGATGATTGGTTACGTTGACATGGTGAGACGGTAAAGGCAAATACGGTATTAGATAAAAGGCGAGAATGTATGGTCTCGGATTTTTGTCTGGTCTGTTTCTGTGAGAGGGGAAATAACTGAATGGGCCTTTTGCTTTTTGCTTGGCTGAAGCCACCCACGGAGGGTTGCGTTCAGAGAACTTGCTTTGTATTCCGTCGTCATCTCCATGTATGTACGGAGTATACCAATCCACCTTGCATTACATTTGTGTCACGAGGAAACTTTCTCCCGTTCCTCGATATGAACTTTGGTCATGGGTTGATTAATGGCGGTCAAGAACGCCTAGCCAGAATCGATGATGAAATGGTTGGCTTTCAGAGCAGATCGAAGGGAGAAAGACGATGACTTTTAAACGGCCACAGGCAGATGATATGCTTCTGTTCCTGATCAATGATGGGTTTGATACCATGATAAGGTAGGTAGTAGCTAGCAGCTTGTTTCAAGGCCTGCCTGAGTGGCCAACGAGACGTCTCCAGGGAGGAACCCCGGGTTTACCTTAGTTACGCTCTGCGTCTTGAAACAACGATGACTGACTGGTCTGCCTGTACATGATCGCAAAGATAGCGTCATGTTGCAGCTCATCGTGATGGTCTTGGAGACAACAATGGGCATCGATACATACGACTAGAATGACGCGTTGCCATGCAAAACAGGCCATATATGCATCGGGATTATGGATGAGGCGTTGCGAGAAGAGACAACGAAGGCCGTCACGACCAGGTTTACATCCATTACATTCTCGAAATAGACTCGAGATCTGATAAATGAGGTGGAAACGACGGTGAGATCCCATGAGATGAGATCAATCCATAGGTAGTCACGGGGTCGGCGATCCTGGCGCTTGTTTCTGTTGTGGGGATTAAGCGACCCGGCAATATCAGTACAGTGTCTATTACACAGTATGAAATCATTTGTTGTCGGGTCGCCCTAGCAGGGGCGGGATCCATGATATATAACCTAACACAGTGCATGGTTGACTATCCAATTGGCCACATTCCCCTTGCACAAGGCGGGCTACTCCTAGATAACGCGCAGGGCTATCAATTCAGCGTCTCAACCAATCTTCAAAGAAGCAACATCATCAGCATCATTAAGCAAACCAATCCAACTCAGCACCATCGAATTATAGCGCTTATCGCCTCAGAGCCACCCCCCTCTCCTCTCCTCTCTTCTCTTTCCTCCATCAGTCAACGGCTTGTTACATCGACTATCCACTCTCATTGAGATTACTTCTCCAAGACACAGCCCCGTGCCAAAGGGGTACACACACACTACAGCCCAATCTTCGCTTGTGCTGGTCATAGAGAGTGGTTGTTGAGACGGCATAGTTATCGCGCATCAACCTACAGTCCACCCGTTAACATCAAACCAACCTTGTATCAATATGGCTCCAGCTTCAGGAATTCTCAAGTCAAAAGCAGCCCCGGGTGCTTCGGGCTACCAGCCAGTGCATCAAGATGAGGGTGATGGCCACGATGATGGCTCTAGGGAGCCTCCCGCTCAACCAATCATACCGCGTGGCCCAATTCGTTCATACAGAAACACCATAATGCTTCTGTCAGGCCTTGTCGTTATCCTTATGGCCATAAACCTCTATCTTAGCCTCCCACTTGCCTTCTCCGGCTCCGGCTCCGGCTCATGTCCGGGTGACCCACCCCGAGTTCCCCAGTATTTTCAGACGTCGCCGCAACTATGGCCCGGTGTTACCGAAACTGGAAAGCCGGCCTTCATGGCCCAAACCCATGTCTTTGAGCCTACTGCCACCTTTGTTCCCAATGATCCGTTGCAGACATCTATCCCTATCGAAGGCATGAAGGAGGGTAACCGAAGCATCTTCCAAATGATGGGTTACCTGAGTCCTTATTCTCCTTCCACAGGCTTCGGCGTGGACGAGTATCCAATCCCTCCAGGTGCTGAGATCGTTCAGGTCCAGATGCTTTCTCGCCATGGTGCTCGATATCCAACTCCAGGTTCGAACGTCGCAACCCTTGGTGAGCGACTTGCCAATGCTTCGGCTGGTCTCAACACCAGTGGTGCCCTTGAGTTTTTGATGGACTGGAAATATGAACTCGGAAAGGCTATCCTAGTCCCAAGGGGTCGACAGGAGCTCTTCGAGTCTGGTAAGAGCTTATCATTTCAAAACTAGTAACTAGAAACTGGAAACTGATAAAGAGTTCAGGCGTCTTGCATAGTTACATGTACGGTAGCTTGTACAACCCTCAAAGCAAACTCATCGTCCGAACTACAGTATGTGAACTTCGTTCATACACCAACCAGGTCACGAGATACTGACAGTGTATAGACTCAGGATCGCATGCTGAAGTCTGCAGAAAACTGGATGGCTGGCTTCTTTGGCCTTGAGTGGTAAGCGCGATTCGCCCAAGGTGTTCGCTGCAGTATTCTGACAGCAGCAGGACCAATAATGCCACTATCGAAGTGATTATCGAGGCCCCTGGTTTCAACAACTCCCTTGCTGGAGGACTGAACTGCCCCAACTCCGACAAGGCGGACTATGTGACTCCTGTAGCCGCATGGTATGAGAATTACCTCAAAGACGGTATGCCTCTTCATCAAATATGCAGACCAACAACTAAAAAGTCGCTTAGCAACTGCCCGATTCAATAACGTGACAGAGGGTTTCACGTGGACACCAGCAGACGTCTGGGCTGCACAAAACATGTGTCCTTATGAAACTGTTGCATACGGCTTTAGTAGATTCTGTGACCTCTTTACATACGAGGAATGGGAACACTTTGGCTACTCTATCGACCTTGGATTCTCGTCGGGGGCTGGGTTCCAAAGCCCAGTAGGCGTAAGTTGACTTCTCTGGCAACACCAACTCTGCTAACCAAAGTTACAGCGAGCCACTGGCCTTGGCTACCAGCAAGAGGTCATGGCAAGGCTAAAGAATCATACACTTGGTTACTCTGGCTCCCAGATTAACACGACGCTGGATAGCATGAAGGAGACATTTCCTCTGAACCAAAGTCTTTACTTTGACTTTTCTCACGACACCAATATTATCTCTATCCTGACAGCCTTTGGCCTTCGCCAATTTGCTGAGGAACTTCCTACTGACAAATATCCCGGCAAACACGAGTTCGTTGTCTCAAAGCTGACTCCTTTCGGTGCGCGCTTAGACATCGAAGTCATTAAGGCGCCCAGCCCTGTCTCACCAAAGAGAGACGGCTACCTCGATGGCAAGGAGACCAAGTACATTCACTTCGTGCTCAACCAACGCACTGTTCCTCTAGGCAGGAGTTTTCCGGAATGTGACGTCAACCGTAAGGACGGCTGGTGTGACCTGGATACATTCATCGAGGTTCAGGACAAGATGGCAGAAAAGGCGCAGTTCGACTACTCTTGCTTCGGAGATTACTCGTCATTACCATATGGTAAGGTAACAGACGGTGTGCCACCTTGAGAATATGTGGTCTGGTATACAAGGATATAATTTGTGCGTAAATATGAGATGCCATCTAGATTTAGCAAAATAGCAAGTGCATTAGTCCTTAATTATAAGTTAGCATTTGGAATCAGCGCAGCGTGTGCTGTTGAACAAATGGAAGCAAGACTGCAGTAAGCAGTTGGATGGGGATTGAGCCAATTCGAAAAGACGAAAGCAGCCTAAAATTACTTCACTGATGCTGGATCGAGATGTATAGAGATAAGATAATATATAGTGATCTGATTTTGTAACTTTCTACAAGACCACACACCTGGGACAAAATTATGTACGTATCCAATGACCTGCATCGCTTTTCCAAAGCCATCCACATCTACCGAGCGGGTATTAAAACAATCCAAGGCAGATACGTCGAAGAGATGCTAAAATCCGTAACGCCTTTACCTGCTACTCCCAGCAACCCGCAGGTAGATAAAAAGAAATCCTGCCAATAAAATAACCCCTCTATATCAAACAAGGCTAATATGACTCGCAAATACAACATTGCCGTAAGCAAGTTTAAGTATTCTTCTCGTTAATCACCGCATCGGGTGCAACAGCATCGGGTGCGTTAAGAGAAGGAGTCTTGCGTACGTCATCTGATTCGCTTGGGTTCATCATAGACTGGTGCTCCTGAATGCCATGAGTAGGCTCAAGCACATCACCATCTTCAGCGGGCTCACCACGGTGAGGGCTCCAAGCAAGGAAGTCTCGGCGGACCTCAACGTAGTCGTAAGAGAACTCGCCGTGCTGATCATCATCCATACCAAGCAGCTCAGCCTCTTCAGAGGCACGGAGCTTCAATCCAGGAATGAAGTCGATGATCTTGGCAATGATGGCAGACATGACGAAGGCATAAGCGGAGGCAGCGACAATGGCAGCGATTTGCCAGCCGATGATGACGTAGTTGCCATCCATGAAGCCACCCATAACACCGGTGTTGACACCATCGAGACCAATGATAGAGCCACGGGCGAAGAAAGCATTGAAGATGAGGCCAACGATACCACCGACACCGTGCTCGGCAAAGACATCGAGAGAGTCGTCAATTCGAACAAGGAACTTGACTACATGTGAGGTTAGCGATTGCGCGTAAAAAAAAAAAATGAATGATAAGGCAACTTACTCTTTGTGGCAAAGTTACAGGCGACACCAGCGACAACACCCAGGATGATGCTGGCCCAAGGGTCGAGGAAACCGGAAGCAGGAGTAGCAGCAACAAGACCAGAGATAGTGCCAGAGCACCAGCCGACCATGGACCACTTGCGAGCCAGGCGGAAATCGAGAATGCACCAAGTCATAGCAGCAAACATGGCAGTGAGGCAGGAGTTCCAGCAAGCCATGACAGCACGGAGGTTAGCACCGAAAGAAGAGCCACCATTGAAGCCGAGCCAGCCGAACCAGAGGAACATGGTACCGAGAGTGATGAGGGAGATGTTGTGAGGACGGAAGTTCATCATCATCTTCTCATTGCGGCGGCCCAGAACCCAAGAATAGGCGAATGCGGACATGCCAGAGCCGATTTCGACGGGAACACCACCAGCGTAGTCGAGAACGCCGTTAACGAAGCCCCAGCCATTAGGGTTCCAGACCCAGTACGCGAGAGGGCAGTAGACAAGAGTAGCCCAAAAGAAGACGAAGACCATGCTTGGCACAACGCGGCCTCGCTCGGCGACAGCGCCGACTGTAAGAGCGCCAGTGACAGCGCAGAACATCATCTGATAGAAAGAGTACAGAAGAGCAGGAATAAGAGGAGATCCGACTGAGGGAGCACCCCAGACCTTCATGAGACCGAAATGCTTGAGATCACCGATGAAGGGGTTGTTGGAAGTTGTAGAGAAGGCGAGAGAGAAGCCCCAGAAGTACCACTGGAAGACGATGACGGAGAAGGACATCATAACAACCCAGAGCATGGAGAGGGCTGATTTTCTTCGGGCAAGACCAGAGTATAGGAAGGCGATACCAGGGACCATGAGAAGGACGAGACAGGCGGAGAGGATGATGAATGCCTGGTCGCCGGATTGGTACCATTGGTTGAGGTTCTCGGTAGCTGGGGAAGAATCATGTTAGTATTGGATCGTTATGATGAGTATTAGCGTTCTCGACGATGGGAAGTCCTACTGGAATCACCACCAAGCTCTTCATTGGTGCCATTGAAGGCGGTCGGGGGTCCAGGGATAACATAAGACATGTTGGAGTGTTGCGTATAAGGTCTCGTGGGATCTCGTTTCGTATATTCGTCGGGTTCAGGTTGTCGAAATATGGAACAAGGTGAGATTCGATGAAGCTGAGCAGATCCCTCTCACGTTAAATGGCGAGCAAGGTGAAGTGGGTAAGTGACGAGTGAGTCCTGGAAGGGGAAGAGCAGGAGCAGGAACAAGAAGAAGGAAAGCTCCACCGGTTATAGGAAGTTATGGAAACAACCTAGTGAGATAAAAACGGAAGGGAATATGGAGAAGAGGAACAGGAAATGCAAGTGACGGGGCAAGACTTTAATATAATTGTTTGACATCCAATGCCTACATAGCAGTACTGCTCTATCTTAGACTCAACCCAACGCCAAATCCAAATCCATATCCATGCTCATGCCGGCCGCGGGTCTGTCTCCACGAGCCAAAAACGCCATGGATGTCCTGGGCGTGGGACAATTTGTTGCAGATCTCCTGGTACCAGTATGGTACGAGCATAGATAGAGGCGCGCCACACAATGAGAGACAAGAGATAGAGATAGCAGCAAAGCTGAGCTGGGGGTACCAGAGATAGAGGCCAGGGCAGAGATAGCGAGTCTGGGGGTACGTACCAGCATGGCTCAGCCTTTCACAGGGCTGTACGAGCACCCGTTAGTCGCTGTGATACCGCCACAGATTGATCTGATACAGCGCAACTAGTAACCAGTTGGACACATACAAAAACCACAAACCACAAACCATCTCATGGATGTTTATCGGTACGTACCCCCCCAACTGATAGAGATAAAGATAGCGGCGCCTGCATGCTCTGTCCAGGTACCGACCCTAGCGTTAGCGCGCTTACACGTCTTTGGTAAGGCGTATACTATGTCGACTCCTCTTTGCGCCGTTCTCGGCTGGTTCCTGGGTCTTCGAGATCGAAGTCAAAGAAACACCCCTGTCTCTGTCGTCTCGTCCCGGACAGAGTCCGCATCTTTGGTTTCTGATTTTTTGTTCTTTTGTGACACGCCCCCCGAGAGGCCCGATCTTGACTTGAACTCGTCTAGGCGCTGAGAGGCTTCGCATTAACAATGCACTGCCCAAAAGGAAGAAGGAACCTTACCGTCCGTGGGAAGCCTCACATTGTTCGACCACGCATGGCCAGAAATAAAGCATCATGCAAGTCGTCTCTTATTTCATAAATAAAAGAATCATGCTTCGTGTAATCTAGAAACTGGGTGTAAGACCCTGTGCCACCAGTCACAAATGGGGGCCGTCGTCTTGGGCATCAGCCGTCCAAAATCTACAATGCGCGAGACCTGAAATCTCGTGTCTCATTGGACTATTCGAAACTGGGGAGAGAGCCAGAAAAAAGAACGGGAAAATCCTCCAGCTTCAAGGGATCCCCTGGGGTCTGGAGCTCGGGGGGGCGCCGTTGACGTGTGATATCTCTGAACGAAGCGTGGGGTTTTCTGTGTCAGAGACCTCCCTCCGTTGGCAGATTGCTCCATGTTTGAGAATCAAGATCATGGAGGAAGCTGGCAAAAAGAAAAGAACAATCTTAAATATTGCCTGGGCATAGATGAGAAGACTCGGCTGATATCCGTAGATAGATATCGAGCCGAAATTTGAGCAGAGCTGAAGTTAATCTGTTCAGCTGGCAAGTGTATCTGTCGATACAAGCTTGACGCAATGTAGTTAGGCCTCGCCGTGTCGGTTCACAAACTACCTACGTATGTAGTAGGCTTCCCAGATGTTTATCCATTCTGTAATGATGAAATTCTTGACCAAGCGAGGCCTTTGCAGCTTGCAGATCGAGACGAAAAACGGGCATCTTGAATCATCAGAGACTAGAAACTCCTTAGCTCACTGATCGTCGTGAGTAAATGCGGAGAGGGAACCAAGAGGGAGGGTTGGTCCGATTTACTAGGCCATAATGGATTATTCCATTACAGTGAACGATGTGTAAAGCCGTTTGATTGCATTACTACCGCAAAACCTCAAACTCGTGTCAATCATGTAGGTAATTAATATCTGGGGTACGTGAGGCACTGGCTACAGCCACAGCTCTTTTGGTCCCTGACTTCTTGGCTCTTGAGAAGTCGCCCGATAATCGTATTGAAGACCGAGAGCGCAATCTCTTGGCTTTTGGTCTGGTGTGATAAGTGACATTGCCATCTTGCTTGATGCCACAGAATTGCAACGCATGTCTGTCTGTAAAAGGCTTGGCGAGATATGCCTACCTAGGTACTGTACATGGTGAGACTGGCTACCAATCGCTTCATCCCCAACATTACTGCACATTTGAGCATCGGATTGGATGGTTTCGTTTAAGCAAAATAACCTTCTTTTGCTTCCCTCTCAGCCGCTACCAAACAAGATATTGTACACACCATCCCGTTGCTAAATCGTTGGCGTCACTCAGATAAGAAAGATGTTTTGCCTGCAATTGGTCCCCAAGTGTCGGAAGCCGTCCAAAGCAAGCATCTCATTTGGCGCCCCTCACGTGTAAAAAGCAACCTATTGTGCGGGCATGGCACTAGGGAGGAGGGATTAGATATTTTTCTTATCGGACGCACAAGCAAAGAAGGTTGTTGTCGTTAAGTTTTTGTGGGGGGAGGCTTGATCGGTACTTGGGTACTTTGCCAATTCGTGTGAGTAAAAAAGTTGTTTAATGAGAACAAGGGTAGATTGCTAAATTCATGGACACATCGTAACTTGCCAACCAATCACAAGCCTGACGCCATCTGCCCCGGGGACATGCTCTACAATTCATGTTTACAGTATGGAAGTTTGCCGTGGTTAATAAAGAAAAGCATTTCGTCAATTTATTACTTTTTTATTTATTTACATGGCATGCTACTCATATCCGTTGACGCTCTCATGGTTGCAAATCTATCAATCCATCCCCCCATGCTTTCTCGCATTTGATTTTTCGGACATCGAAATCCGATCTATCTAGCGGAAATCCATCGCTTGGCTACAGATACCCAGCTTACAGACAAACCTCGGCGGGCTGCCCTGCATTTCAAGCTGACGGGGGGGATAAAGGTTTGGCCCCTGTATTCCGGGGCATCCCGGTAGAGCGGCAGCCGGATGCTCACTTCCGTACCATTGCTTCGGGGGCATTTTGGGTCCGCTCCGAGTTTTGGTGCCGGCACTCTACATACATCATACCTGAAAGCACTTCAGTTCTTTTACCTCATCTCAGTACACATTCGACCACACAAGAAAACAAGGATGTCACCGAAAGCTGGTCACTTTCATCGAAGCATATGAAACCCACCCGTTCATCTTGATACTAGCCTTACCCAAGATACTTGATGACTACCAAGGTGACCGACTGACCGTGATTCCCTGTATATATACTTGAATGACGTGCCATGAATCTCAACTCCCAACTCCAACTCCCAACTTAGTCCAACTCCTGGCAAAACATAACATCATCCCCAGATTTTACCCGTCCAATCAGACACCCTCCATCACAAGCTGATCAGAAACGATGTCCTCTTTCTTATCTTCCCTAGCCTCTCCTCCACCAATCAAGACTCGCCAAACCATCAAATCAACACAAATTACACTTGGTCATGTCTGTCAGAGCCCAGGTTTGTGCACCCCTCCCTGCCCTCTACTGTACGTATGCACATACCGCTATCTCTGTTAGCCTCACTCCTATCCTATCCTATCTTCTTTCTATTCTAGAAGGCATTGCCCTTGTCCCCGGGTCGGTTTGCGGGGTGGCTATCTCGTCCCGCCGACCCGGAACCCCGAGATACGGAGGCATAGTTAAAATAATTCATAATTGTCACCACTCCCGAGGTAAGCTAGGCTGATTTCACCTCCGCCCTCCGTTCCGATTTATACTCTTGGCCGCCGAACCTGATTCTCCCGAAAAAAAACGATGATCCCAGTAGCGCTTCTCTGTGATTTGTAACATGAGTAGAAACCTGTTAGAGCATTGAACCTCATCTGCATTTATTTTGCTACAGACTAAGCAAGTCCAGGCACAATACACTATGCTAAACGCAACGCCTCCGATTCCATAGCACAAACATTCGAGCATTGACGAGGCTGTGTCGAAATCTCACCTGATCTCAAATGATCTCTCGTCAAGATCGGCCATCGCCAAGAGATAGCACAAAAATATTCTTATAGGAACACCCAAAAGAGCAAACTACCTACGCCTCTAAGGTCCAAAACTCCATTATCCCTAACTAAGCAGTGAATGATGAATGCGTCCACCGGGTATCAATAAGCCAGTAGACTCCCAGCGAAGAAATAGTATGCAGGATATAGTCCAGAGATGGAAATGAAACGCCCCTGGATCAGAAAATACATAGCTTTCCCGATTGTTCCTCTCGCGTCAACTCATATGACAATATGTCGTGGTTTCGATAGTGCAGCATCAGCCGATATCGCCTGGGCATCGCAGGCCCTACACCTCCGACCTTACCTCCGATCTCGTCTCCCACCTGGACTGGCCCCATGGCCATTCCATGCATAGGTCGCAACGTCTTGCGATGTTCCATCTCGTCGGATCCTGTCGGCAGCACCCACTCTACTCGAAATCCGTGCTCCCATGTTCCATCATCGCGCTCCGCAGGGACAGCCCTCCGAGTCAATGTCAGAAGCACGACGCGCCCGGTTGGTGATCCGATAGCCATAAGCGAGAGCTCAGGGGCAAGCGCAATCATGTTGAGTCTACTGGTTGCATGGAAATGTCGCCTCAACCCAGGGTCGCGAAATCGTCCAAATTTGAGCGCGTCTGAGCAGATAACTCCAAATTCCGTCGGCAAGACCCTGCTCGGGATTGGAGAGAATGAGCGCAACTCTATATCCTTCTCGTAGGTCCGTAACAGAAACAGCTTTTTCCCGAGATCTGCCAGATATGCTTCTGGCAACTGTGGATGCCGATTGTACTCAGGAGGTCTCCTCCAATGAGCCATCATCATTTCTGGTTTTCGGGGTGTTCGGTAGACCGTGTTGCTGTGAGGAAAGTAGGTCATGTCGAGCTTATGGGCAGCCATTGCGTTCTCATTCGTAGCATGTCCCAGATCTTCGTTGTTCTCTCCCTGACCCTCAGAGTCCAGTTGCTTGAATGTCGCATCCCAAGCATGAAGATTATCAGGAGAACTGCCAGGTGACTTGTAGGTGCCAAGACCTTGCGCCAATTCATGGGCTTGGAAATAAAAGGAACTCCAATCTGTCCCAGCGACGATAGCATCTTCCTCCGAATCGACTTCTGAGCCGTCTCCCGAGTCGCCTCCTTCATCGTGTTCCTCATCGGTCTCATCCTCAGTGTCCTCAAATTCTTCCTCGCCAACATCGCTTCCCAAAAGATCTTCAGCCTGTACAACAAACCCTAGCTGAGGCATATCAGGTTCCCAAGCAAGAGGAATCATTGGGCCAGGCTGGCTTAGTGGCCTCAGCATGTTGTGTGGATTATCGGGAATATTGGCTACTGCGTTCCTGACGTTCACCAATGGCTGTTGACAGCCACTGCCGGCTGGGATAACTTCTAGGCGATTGGTGGGCACGCCAAACAGCTCCTCTGTAGTCCTGACCTTGAGGAAATCCCTTTCATCCAGAGCAAATATCCCCCATCCTCTCGATGGGGCAGGGTGGAACTCTTCACTTTTCAGTAGATTTGAACACAGCGGTGGAATGACCATTAGACCTCTGTTTCCTTGCCAAATATCTGCTAACCACGCAGTTCCCTTGATGTCGATGGCGCAAATTCGCTGCGCGTGGCCTCGACAGTCGTCCACAAAACAAACGTTGGGGATATTGTCTGCACTAGGAGCCATCCGAATTACGATCCGCCAATTCCGGGTTCGTGTTGGGATGTCCAGGCGTGTCGTGCGGGACAAGCTTGCCCTGCGACTCGGGGGGTCTTGTGTTAGAGCCAGAGCAAAGACGACAACCTCATGCCTGTTTGAGCTGACGGCGATCAAGCGAGACTTTCGATGAATAGTCAAGCCCCAAGCTGATATTCCAACATTTTCATGTAAGAATTGTCTCGGAACAGATTTGTGTGACCTGTCGCATGTGGCACGGCATTCTTTGGCATGTTTCTCAATTTCCTTGGTGTAATATGCCACCACATCTCCGTCATCGTAGCACGCGAGGACTATTTCTTCGTCGCCAAGGAACCCTGTGATCATATGGTTGACTGTGTGTGGCCGAGACTCGTCAAGTTGTCCGCCGACTAGCCGGGCGGCAGCACTTGCTTTAGGCTTCAGTTGTAGATCAGGTTGGCTCGGAAGCGCCTGGCTCGGGGCGGCACGAGGTCTGTAGACGAATATTCGGCCTTGGTAAGCAGAGAAGTAGAGCTGGAATGTGTTGTCAGCATTGCGACAACTAAAGGGAATTGGTATGGTCGCACATTGTACACTTGAGACAGAGCAGTTAGATTGCTCCGGAACTTCTGCATAGATGGTATCAAGCGGTATATTGAAGGCCTGGCATTTCTCTCGTCGTCCGAGTCGTCCCCGGGCCAGGTAAAGGGTAGCTCGTCACTCTGGGGGTGCATGCCCAAAGTCACCCGCTCGCGATCACGAACTGCGGCTTTGGCGCCATCGCCAAACTGAATGATCGCGAACCAAGCATCAGCGAAAAGAATATTCTACGCACACGAACAATCCTTAACTTACCCGGTCAGTGGCTGTTTGCGCATAGCATTTCCCCACGCATATTGGCTGGAAGTTGCGCTTATAAGGTTCTTGACTTTCCATCAGCTCTCAAACAACTCATGCGCGGGGAGTGTTGCAGCTTAGCAATTGCATCCAGGTGGCGGATGGATCGATGGGATTGGGTAATACTCTGCGCGCGTAAGGCGACTGATTCGCTTGAATTTCGAGGATGCAATATAATGTGATATGGCTGTCGTCCTCATGCAGAAGGCTGAATACCGGTGCTGTTACTGGGGGACGCTGCGTGATGATGATGCACAAAACAGCGCTCCAGCTCAAACCTCGATCGTCGGTTTGCTTCTCAAAGAGGATGCAAGTGACCAAATCGAGAGTCGCGGGGTGCGGCACGTCTGCCCCTTGCTATCGATAAGAAGCCGGCGAAGCCTCCGCTGTACCTAAGCTGAGATACCGGTATCGAGTAGTTCAGGAGACGGAACACTAGATCAGTAGGTCAGCCCGGCTCTTAATCCCAAGTGTAATTCTTTTAAGATAGTAGGTAGCTAAAAGTTTCAGAATTAAGCTGAGTGATTGCGCTAGGATCATGGTGACGTTGATAAAGAGCTAGGTACCTATGCGGCTTGCCTTCCATGTGTTGCTAACAGTGGGTTCGATTGTCGACGATGATGTCAATTGTTGGAGTAGGGATGCACAAAGAATATCTAACAACTGATGCTGGTAACATTGTGTGCCCAAGGTATAGATTGCAAAGCTGAAACTGCCATATTATCTGCCTCTTTTGCCCAAGAAGCCTTAGGTTCTGGCACCATGAATGTCTTAGTTCTGAAGGGACCTTGATAACAAGAAATTGGCTTACATGTTATAACTGTCACTCATCGATACGCACACAAACGTCCACTACTAACAAAATTCCATTTCGCTGGCAAAAGGTATATCCTCCAAAATCCACATCTAAATCCCAACCAGCAATACATTCTCATTTAATCCATAATCGTAAGGTGTATATATATCATCGTGCTCAAGCCGACATGAGCTCAAGCATATCCTTCATCCGATAATCAAGAACCGGGGTCTTCCAATCATCTTGTAATAGTCCGTATCTCTCCGTTGCATTCCCCTTCGGCTTCCGGGCATTCAGCGCCCAGTATCCAAAATCGGAATCTTTCTCGTGGAGGAAACGAACTAGGTGCTGCCAGTAATTGGCATCACCAACAGACGGCTGCACAGGCGCCCCAATCTCGCCAACCCACACAGGGGCAATCTGCTTATCGATGATGTATCCCCAATTACGGTGCATTGTCTTCGCGAATGAGTCGTAGTCCCGCTGGAGGAAACGGCCCTCCCAGCTTCCCCAGCCAGACCAAGCGTACACATGTGCTGAGTAGACTAGTCGATGGGTAACATCCAACAGGATAGGACGTTTGCACACCTTGGACAGGTCGTTGGAAGACTCCGTGCCCTCGACTATGACGAGCCAGTCCCTATTCATCTGGAGAAGTCGGTTGCCGCATCTTTCAGCAGCTAATGCCCACTTCGACCACGGCATGGTACCCCAAAGTCCGCGGATCTCATTCCTGAGATCAACACCAATGACAAGCGGGTTGTTGATATGAGGGAGCATGATAGTCTCCCAGTGTTGGATCCATTCGTCCTCGGTCTGTCGCACCCGACATATGGGGCCTAAATGATCATTCGACCAGCCAGCATCACAAGGATCAGCGCCGCAACACCAGGTTGCGCTGGTTATGTGGTTGTTCACAATGACAGCGATGCCCGATTTAGTCAGCGTCTGAACAATAGCATGGAATATATCCAATGCCCTCAGGCCGACCAGGTCGAGATTTGCGCGAAGGTGTTTTTCTTCGACAACTGGATTCCTGATGACCAACTCATCAGCATAAGGTAGCCTCACACTATTGAAGCCGAGCCTCTTAATAGTCTTTGCAATATCATCGCGATGTTGGATATCCAAACCCCCGGTGACAAAGAACTCATCACTGGCACCATACCAGTTCACCGAGGCCAGCTTGAAACGACGACCGTTGAAATCTACAATATCTCGTCCTCTCGTCCGTAAAGGGAGTGTATAGTTGGTGATTTGAAGATGCTCTAGAGGCGGGGGCAACGGGTTCTGGCTAAATTGTTCACTGGCAGCATCAGGGATCCAGCTCCGATGCAATGCGGTCTCGACCTTCCAGCGATATGCGTATCCGGCTCCAAGACATAGTAACAAAGCAGCAAGTAGAATTGCGCTACTTGGGCTACGTGGATAACTGCATCTCCGTGTTTGTGTCCGGATCCAGGATCGCCTTTGAGTTATTGGCTTCTCGGAGTCAGCAAATCGAACACGCCGTCTGGTTTTTTTCGTCGGTCCCAAGTCTTGCTCCAATTCTTCGTCCTCATTTTGAGGCTCAGTTCCTCCCTCCATGAGACGATTCTGCTCAATATCCGTCCAGTCGTCGAGTAAGTGATTCCGTTGTTGTGAGTCGTCCACCATCGGAGTCGGAGTCGGAGAGCGGGGCCGTGTCCCGCCAAGGAAATGCGGCACGCGAAGACCTGACCACATTCTTCCACTTTGAGGCTGGAGTCACGTTTCTGAGCCTTATCGTATTCGGTTATGTATTTGAGAGCTTCAACTGAGGATATCGATATGCTGAGCTCGATAAAGACAAGATAATAATCTTTATCTTTGGTTGGCAGACCGTCTTGAGGGCCTTACCCGGGCTGATATAACCTGTGGAGGCAATGTCTGTGGATGGACGGGCTTAAAACAAAACTTCAATGATGGTAATGTTTACGAGGATATCAATCATGGATGATGGTCCAGGGAACAAGGCGGAATCAAAGACAACAAGTCACACTGAGAGGGCTGTCCCGGAGCTATTTATCATGCCTTGAGCCTTCAAGTACCCATGGAGCTCTTTGATATACCAGTCCGATCGCCAAGTTATACTCAGGTACTCCTCTTCCGGCTCATCCGGAAGAGTATGCAGGGCGTTGTGACTAATAGAGCGTGGTTGATGGAGAGTGGCCATGACACCACGCGACACGGCATTGGGCAGAGACCTCAATTCCGTCATTGGTGAGCTTAAGCTTACCTGTTTGACTAATCGGCTCGCTTCTTCATCATTCATTCACGGGTGGGACGGACATGGCGGATTTTCTCATCTTTGCATGTAGTTTGACATTATTAATAAGTAATTGACAGCTTGTAGTCCGCATGCTATGGAAATGTCATGATCAGGCGCATGTCAAACAACCCAGATCAGGGAAGATCGCACGGCGGTGCTTGGCATCTTCATAAAAGCCCGTATCGCCGAACTCGAACACGACGATTTGTTCTCGGTGCCCGCATAACTCCATTGAGTGAGTGTTGCTGAATCCGCAGCTTCCGGTACTTGTCCTGTTTAGCACCTCCATGATTCAGATCAGCTTTTGTTTTTGCCATTCCCGGCTTTTGTCTGGGGTCACACTCGATCTGCGCCTGCAACACTGGCACCATGAACCAGCCGGCACGCGACATCTCTAAGTCGTCTCCTCTCCGTCCATCCATGCATATTCCCGCGGAAGGACGAATGTCTGAGACAATGACATTCTATATATGGAGTCACAGACTGACCATTACATTTCCTCCCTCTTCTTCCTTTGGATTTTCGTCACGAGTCTGGTCGGCTGATTCGTCAAGTTGACATCTTCCTCGATTGCCGTTCCTCCTTTATTTTCCCGCGTCGAAATGAAAAAGTTCAAACACCTCGCTGTCGCATTGATGGGCATTTCCATCTTCAAGTTTGCTTAACAAAGTAAATGCAGTCGTTGGCGTCAATCTCCTAAGCCTGATATGGATAGGAATTGCGGCGGACGGTCTTGATCGCTCTGCGGCCGTCATAATTTTGGGTATCATCCGAGCCAGCGTGCGAGCTGCCGTTTCCCGGGGGGTATATAGATTATGTTTAAGTACATTCATGCATTAGTAGTCTCCTCTGGACTCTTTTCGTATGTGCGGTCAGCCCTTGTCATGTTCGGTTCATGGCAAGGGGGTTCATCTCTTTGCTATAAGTCGGCATCGGATATGAATCTCCCGTCTCCCGCCCAGTAGGCGGAGGCCTGGGGCTCGAAAACGAACGCACTGGCGCATGGTAGCGTGCAGTCGATCCGAAGTAATCAGGAGTTCTGCGTCCACTCTCTGGGGACTTCACTGGAGTAATGGGTGTTACTACCGCGCTCGAATCTCTTGAGAGCATCTCGTACGAACGTGGATGGTTCTTTACGTCAACGCGTGCGTCGACCGACACAAATTCCTTCTTGTTCCGGGTAAATGGCTTCTTGATCAAGTCAATCCAGCCCTGAACCATTGACCATCTTCCGAGGAAGAGGATCAGCCAGAGACCATTCAGCTATGGTTGTCAGCAAGCAATTCAGCATCGTGATACTAATGAAGGACACTTACCGCCAAGAGAAGTAGGACAGCCGTGACAGTCGCTTCGTTGATGACCAGAGAGGATGCCTCATCTAGACAAGGTTCCTTTTTACCATTTTCTTTGAAGAGACATTCGACGAAAGCGCCTGCTTTGGTGGGATCGTCGGCAACAGATTGGACCACGTTGTCTTGAAAGACAAAAACGACAGAGAAAAAGATGACATCAGCAATGATGATGAGCACAATGGCAATACCACGCCATTGTAGTGCGATGACTCGACGAACTCGACGGTAGACCTGCCTTGGGTTCATGGTCTTGATGCTTTGTGTATAGGTGGGCAAGCTAGAGCCCTCGGAGGATGCGCCATTGTCAGACAACGATGCCAAGTAGACCTTGATACAGTAACCAAAGGTGGCGAAAGTAATAATAACGGTCATTCCAGCGAACAGGAGAAGCGGGATCCAAAAGTCGGCCAGACTGTTCTCATGGTTGATATGGCATGTTGCGCCAAAACGGAACGAGACGCCGCTAAAGACGAGAGCCAGAATTATACCGAGGATAGGAACGCCCCATCCAGCTGCCTGAGCAAAGATCATGAAGTTCTTGCCAACGAGAACCTGCCAGCATATCTGTAGGTGAAGCGATACCGACCTGAGAAATACCCACATGATACCTGCCCAACCACCAAGAAGGAGAAAGGTACCTGAGGCGCCACAGACCTTGCTAGTCTGCATGCTATGCGGAGTGATCGTGTTGTAGCATTGCTCTGGTTGTGCTGCAAGGGGAATCACGAATCCCATCTACAATCCAAAACAAGTCAGCGACTTCAAGAGACTAGACATGCGATGCTCATTGTGCCGTCACCTACATTCATAAGCAAGATGGCGACTGTAAGACAGATGCTCAGGTAATGGCGGTTGGTCTTTTCTACAGGCAAGAATGCCCACGATAAAAGAAGAAAGATACAACAAATCTGGCTGAAGAGCGAAACCCAGTTCGCAACCGCCGTCAAGGTGTCGAAGCGGTCGGGGTAGACCCAATCCGTCATTGGACAAGGCAGACAACATTGGATAGTTGCTACTGTTTGGCAGAGGCGCCCATCGATAACTAGATGTCTGTCAGGGGGATCATTCAGTGCTTCCAATTCGCAGCTCGCTTACATCCGCCCTCAGAAGGGAATAACGCAGCATCCCAAAACGGCGGAGGGCAAAGGTTGACCCCCGATGTGTTGTTGGCCATGTTGAAATGAGCAGGAGAAGCCGTTACAAATTGGTGTATGGGTATGCAGTGCCGGTCCTCGTTAATTGATCCTCCAAGATCGAGAACAATGAATTAGAGACTATCCAACGTCGCTCTTTTCCGTTTACTTCCAAGGTGAGCGAGGTCAAGGTCAAGGTCGAGATCGAATTGATTAAGCGTTGTTACAACATAGCAGACGTTTCGCTAATAGTTCGAAGCTGTATGACCGGATGGCAGCACCGAGATGGCCTCGAAGGGGATGCACTGATATTGCGTGCGGGACAATAGGTAGCACAGAAAGGAATGATGCAATAGGATGGCGAGAAGATTACACGAGAGTTGTTAAGGCAGCTGGCATAACAACACCAACAGTGCGATTGGCACATAGACTCATAAGAAGGACGATCAGCGATAGACGGGGTCGCTCGCGTGAGGAGGGAGGGCACACGATTCATATAAGTTTTAGAAGCAGAGGGACATCCGTATGTATGCAAGTGGATTTGGCCACAACCACTACCGACCTCAAAAGCACTGACAATGGGGAATCGAGAACAAGACTTGAGGCGAGGGTGGAGGCAGCAGGGTCTGCTGCTTCTCATCACCCCTGCCGGACTGGAGAATAGAACGAAAAGGCTGTAGGAGACTTTTCTTTCTGTGCATCTGCATCTCTAGTCTCTACCACCCATTCGGAGCATCCTGGATCAGTAATTGCATGGCAGACCAGTACCAGGGCGCTGGAAAGGGGCCAATTAGAGGGGCCTGGTAGCTATACTGTTGGAATACACAGGCGCTGTAGACTGCTGAACACCAAAAATCGAAGTATCATTGGAAGATGTGGTCTGTGATGATGAGCGGGCACACATTTGGGAGGGCCGGGCATCGACGGGCGACGAGGGAACCTAACGAGTGAGGTTACGGAGCACAGGGGTTGCTAAACTTGGGAATGACCCCACTCCCGTGCATCGCATCGCAGCCGTCGTGAGGCACAAGAGACAGAGAGAGAAAGAGAGGTGTCAAGGTTCCTGAACCTAGGGACTTTTGGGCGTGGTGCAGCAGAGTTTAAGTCGGGTAAGTTCACCAAGATACCAAAACGGGCATATTTTGGAACCCAAGTCTGCAAGTCCACAGGGGGTAGAGGCGAGGGTTTAACAGAGCCGGAGGTTTCCAAGTGGAGCAGCAGCTTCTTGGACGATACCCTGACGCCCTGTAGCCTGCCCTGCCTGCGGTGCCTTTCTGCCTGTGCCTGTGCCTGTGCTGGCCCCGTAGCCCCGGAGGCCTGGAGGTGGAGGGGCGGAGACTCAGGGGTCATCGATGCATGTCTTGGCCGTCACGACACTCCCCGGTTCTTGTTTGACTGACTGATGAATCTGACTGACGCGACAGGCGACAGGGACAGTCTGAAATCTTGCCTGGAAATGGGCTCTGAGCGATCAGTGATCAGTGTTCCGGCTAACTGAGAACGAACGGCGCAGTGGCAGTTTAATCTTAACAGCAGACCGGCCGGTGCACATTGACTACATTCGTATGTGTCAGGTTGGCCGTTGTTAGGTCTGGTCCGTGTGCTTAGCTCGCCGAGATCGACAGTAGTCAGTTATCGACAGTCATACGGAGTAGTCTATCCAGTATCGCCCAAGTCCTAGCTACATGCTACAGTTGGATCTCTCGGACTGTTGGGTGTCATTGGTATCCGTAGTTTCTCAACCAAACAACATGTTTGACTCGATGTAGCCGTATATGCATGCGAAATGACGAGTCTTCCGAGCAGGCCAACCGTCAATGTTTTACGCTCCCATCTCTCATGACTGCCAACTCTCAACCTTGATTGGCTGGTCAAGAACGGTATCAGAGTGGGCGGGAGTGTAGACAAGTACATACTGTACAGCGTGCTCACAAGAAGATGCAAAAAGGAAAAGGCTTTGCCAAGAGTCGTTGCACATCACAGCAAGAAGCAAAGAAAACCACGGCCTGCGGAGAACGTTTGGCACTCGTATTGTACATAGACTTGCGGGTGCAGCCGGTCGACGTCGAGGGCTTCGGCGATCTTTGTTTGTTGCGTGAATTCGAGTCAGTACGCGGCCCGAGTGACCAGAAACACCAACCTCTATGTTTCCGTGGGCAGAGCCAAATTACGTAGGTCACCACCGTAGACCGTTGTTTACTAGAGACAATTCTCAGGGCATCTCATCAACCGTGCTTGATTTGAAACTTTAGCCAATGCACAGATGGCTCGCTCCGCTCCGCTGGGCATTGGAGCTGAACTGAGCTGAACTGGACTCAGTGCAACAGTCCAAGCCCTTGGAATACATACATACAAGAGGCGGTCACCAATCAGTGCAATGCCGACATCTCTGATGTACACACATACGTCCAAAGGGTGGATGTGACATTGTCATCCAACAAATGGCAGTGGTTGAGAGGGAAAGCTGTTGATGCATTATAGCGTCCTGAATGAATCAAATTGGGGTATTGGACTTTCCAAGTGATGGACGAAGGGAGCTACGCAGGGATTGGGATTTGATGGACAGGCATCGATCTGTGGGACTGCTATAAGGTTCCCCCAGACATCCATTGTAATACGCTTCGCCCACAAATTGTTTCCTTCCACAGGGGCCACAAGGCAGACCCAGTGGAGTCTCGGGCTGCCGTTTAAGACGACGTTGACTATCCGTACATACTAACTTACTACAAAGTCATTATCACCGTTTTTAATCTTAGTCACTTCATACTAAGGGTCTTGTCTGGGATACAGAGACTTTTCCTAGTACCAATTGTTCGCTGTTCTCTACACACTCACCTGACGCTGGTCTGTCTATCCCAGTCAGCGTCCATCAATATTATCATGAGGTTCGACAAGGCATGTCTGGGCTGAGCAGGTTAATAAGAGCTAACATTCGCGTAAATACTCCAATACACATCGACGTCTTTTCTCGGCTTGTCATTCGACATGTTATGGTGCGCCACCAGCAGAGGATCAAAAGCCTGTGCGGCAGGCCTAGCCACTAAAAGTCTCTCTGGATGCTTCAATCACTGGCATCGCCATCTTGGCACTTGAGAGCATCTGTCTCGTAGCTTTGACTGGCTTCTCGGCCCTTCTGACACCCTTGTCAACCCCTAGTCAGTCACTGTCGCTCCGCTGAGCGGCTCCCCTGTCATTCCCGCCAACGCAACACACCCATGCTGATTGATCCTCCTGTTGCTGGCTGGCTTTTGGTTCTGGTTGGCTTGGCGCTCTTTGCCACTCAGGAACCTTACCTCGTCACTTTTGTCTTTGTCTTTGTCTTTCGACATGGCAACTCAGCTTCTGATTCGTATCTTGAATTTTTCACTCATCATCGAGCCCACTATCATCAAATATGCTTGGTCCAATCGCCACTGAAAGATGACGCTGTCAGCTACGATGTATTTAATCCTTACGGCGAAGCATGACCATTTTCGCAAATCAACTGGTATATGCGTATTTATTCATTCTTTGTTATAGGCATGGACTCGACGATATAGATCCCGGAACACTCCTTGCCACTTCAACCGCCTGAAGTCTTACCACCTCTCGAACAAAAATATTTCACCCGGAAATCTCAAGGAGGAATTTGTGACAGATCTGTTCGAGCGCCATTTCCTTTGGTCGACTCTAGATGCAAGCAACCTCTTGTGAGCTGACGTCTATCACACATATCACATCGAACCATGCTTTTCTGCATCACAAACAATGGTCGATATGTTGACCTAACGCATCTCAGCATAGGCAACTGTCAGCACCATTTATGGAAGACGCCACTCTCTCTGAACAAAGACAGAAGGGTTCCACTGTCTCACCAACACAACGACTGTATGTATGTATCTGGTGGTGCCGTGCCTTGCTGGTAGATCTAGACGCAGGTACGAGTAAGAAATACCGATGTATCCCATGCTCAGGCCATATCATCCACTTCCGCTGAAGTTTGCAGGATATGCAAAGCTGATGGCGTGGCATCTTTCCTCTTACAGCCACTCTTCGGTCCGTTGGTGCGATGTCTTCAATGTTGACAACGACGCCATGTGAAACCTTGCAGCCATCGATCTAGGACGCTAACACGCCGATGACATCTTCAACCTGCTCTCCCATATCATGAGATGCTACGGAGGGATTTGTAAATGGCTGAGGAGAATCGCAAGCCTGAACATGTCATAACGGGCCTCCACTTGTTGCAAGGAACCCCGTTTACCAGAAAGAGACACGCTCTAACGTTAGCAATTGACTTGCATCTCGCTCATCTCTCTCAGACGTGGAACTGGCTTTCCACATCGATGGTTGTCTTCCCCGCAATCTTCGCCCCAGACAACCCAATCTTCCTCTTGCCCATTTCGCTCGTCAGCTCATGGCCGTGGGGAAAGGGATTCCTAACTACTACATAGGTAAGATGTAATTAGCATGTGAGCCCTAAGGATCCCGACTATCTGCGCTGCAGCAAAACCACATCTGAACGGGAAGTTCTTTTGGGTGCGGTAGTCACTAACTAATCTTACAATGGAACGACTTGCATCAAGATATTCCTTGACCAAGGGGGAGGCTCTTCGAGACTTGAATTGGCCCCGGCTCAGATTCCTATTGCAGATATATGGCGCAATCCTCACTCACTTCCCATTGATTGTCAAAGTTCCAGGATAAAATCGCTCGGAATTATTTAAAATCTGACAGTTCTTGCAAGGGTCGAAATAAATAGCCGTCTACGGATGCCTAGTCCGTCACAAGGCTAAAAGTCTCCCCTTGGCATCTGTCAAAGGCGTGGCGCTCCGGATATATCCCTTTGGTAACATTATAGACTGGGAGTGTCTTATTACAATCAGTGATCTGATTCCTTGTCTAGTTAGTGAAGAGTTTGTCGACTTTGATGTGCCTCAGGCCTGCATCTACGCCATGCTTCCTCTCCGAACCTTGCATTTATTCCTCCAGTCTATACAATTTGTGGGTGCCTCGTCGGATTCGGTATGTTATTCAAGGATCTGGCCATTACGAGGCTCGCGGGAATCTTCCCCGGTCTAACAATACATAATTATATGCATGACACCGACTTCGGCAACTGGTAAACGTAACAGTCGAACCAACAATACTTATAGGTCTCAAAGCTTGGTCAGATATAAGTAACATCCATTCAGTAGGAGGTGGATTCTCTGTCAAACGAAGCTCTCTTGGCAGCTACGTTGGTGTATTATGTCCGATTTAATACCAGTATATAAGCAATGCTGCAGTAGCAACACCGTTTCGATTCGAAACGGTCATATTACTTCAAGTTGTTGCGAAATGTCGGATGCAGTAACTGACACACTCCTCCTCTTTTGTGAATTGCGGCACAGCAACAGACTGAACTTCCCCCGTGAAGGAGGGTAAGACATTCAGATCTGCAGCAACTCAAGCTAGCATAGATCGGGATGCTCAAGATTTGAGGCGCTGCATGTCCATGTCTGCGAGCTGCCGTCAGCTTGAAATGCAATCTCCGAAGCAGGCCTCTTTAGAGTGTTTATTGTTAAGTCCTCCGCGTTCTAGTAACTTTAGAACAACTGGGAAAAAGTCAAAAACGTTGTGTGGAACCCGGCATTTAATGCTTCCGACCATGAGAAGAAGAAAAAGGCAGTTAGTGGTTTTTATTAAAAGCTGAAACGACGGGTAAGAGTTGAAACCGGGACTGACAACGAAGCCTATGACACGGTCGTCAAACCCACCCCATAGTTGACTTTCCTTCTTGGCTACGTTAGTCGATGATCCGAGCCCTGCATCCGGTTGCAGTGGATATGATAATCCCCTTGTGTTCTGTCTGTGCCGGAGGCTAGCTCCATCTGGCCGTAACTCCGAAGGATCATTAACATCAACCGTCTAGGATTCTTCTTCTAGTCTTGCACAGACATCGAACAAGAAAGTATTCAATTTCTGGTCTTGCTGGTGTTCCGATCATATCGTCGAAAAGCGATTCTGTCCTATTGAATGAGCCAAGCCCGGACTTTGTCCTAGTCCAACGCATATGAGTGAGGTTTGGGGACAATGAATATCACATCATGCTTCTGACCCTCGTTGATGAACCCGGGTAGTACTGGAAATCCCCGGGATATCGTCGCAAAGGGCTGTACCGAAACTATTCGGCCAATATCTGCAGTACATGTAGGATTAGGATGTCGGGCCACATAACCGCAGCAATATAATCTTCACTATGGATCCGTTGTGGTTGCTTTGCTCGAATGTGACCCAGGAACCAGAGATTTAGAGGGTGGGTGACCATGTGCCAGAATACCAGTCGGAAGTTTGAGAATCATGTCACGACCTTCTAGCCACGCATTCTAGACGTTCGAAATTTGGTCCAGGTTACTAATGCCTGTCAGGTTGTGAGCTTAAGAGTAGGTATTGATGTTCCTCCCCTTCAGCACGTCAAGACGGAAGGGCCCTTGGCTGAGATAGCAGTCGCCTAACTGCTGCGTTTCATGATTTTTCCATAGGGTTGTTAGTGCAACCTCATTGCTCCGCCATAGGGCCGTCTATGTTTCAATCGCGTACGTTAGCGACTCCAGACTGGGTAACCGAGGGCGATCCGCACACAGCGGACGATATCCAGGTGCGTGGGTATTGCACGGGTTCAACACGATAATATCGTGGGCCAAGACCAGAGACCCTGATGATCAGTCACAAAACCCTTCAGTAAGCCTTTACGGGAAGGTCTTGCGAAGAGGCAACAAGAGCTCAATCTTCTGGAACAGAACAAACAATTATTTAGACCCCATCGAAATGCAACTTGAGCACTTGTTGAGGAGCCTGCAAGAAGTGAGAATCCCACATGAGCTTCCTCTTACGACCACTTGGACCGAGCGTGAGACGAATCCTTGTGGGCAGAAGAGGAACAAGGCTCGCTCTGGCCTAAAGCCAGTTCCAAGAACTATGTAGAGAAGACGTTTGAGACCCTTGTCCCTGGCTCGGGAATCAAGCAGTGGAAACACGATCACTCGAACCGCTGTGATGGGTGAAGGTACAGCTGTTCGGGAAGGATCACAGCTGATTGTGATGTAGTGTGTAGGTAATGTATCAGTGACAAGACCCCAAAGCCTTATATGCAAGTGCATATCTCTGTATCTGCAAGCTGCTGAGTTTTGGCGCATATGTTGAGCTGTTTTCTGATATTGGGACAGCATCAAAGTGAGACTTTGAGGTGGTTGATGCGACAACCTCGAATAAAAGCACACACTCTCAGACACGGATCAGACTAGAGCCGAGCGACATATTCGTCAGCGACTTATAGAGCCGGATATTTTTTCCCCCAAGTTCATACAAGATTGCAATACCTTTTCCATAGATGATGATGAAGAGTATAGGGTATCTATAACTCATTCGAAACAGGGCACGTGACTGTATGTGTTTGACAACGATGTCAAGAGGAGTCATGAGTTTCGCCGATATGCTTTTTCTTTGACGAAGTTTAGGTATGTCTCGATTTGAGTAGACTTATTTAGTCATTCAAACAGTACATGGCCCTTCTATGACTCGTGTCGCCAGAACACGAAAAATATCGGATGCTGAGTCAGTATCAGAAGTCACTCACACACGGAAATGGGTTACGGACTTGGCAGATAGTGATATTAGGAAGGGTAGATTAATCAATAAAAGTTCTGATAGTGCCGTATATGTAGGTTTGTATCAAATCTCATCAGAGTAGCTTCCTGTGTTGCCAAGTCTCGGGCTGGGGTGATGGCTGTTTGTTTTTGGCTGTTGAACTGCCCCGCTGGTGTTGTTTGTCATTCTAGCTTCACAGAGTCACACAAATGACATAACTTGTGACCAACAACAGTGTACATCAATCAAGCTCTAGAACCACCTTCAATTAATCGTGCCATTGTACCACGCTAGCTATAGCTACTATACATAGTACAGTGTCGTATTGGATTCAACATAGCGAATTGCCTCAACCCGATCCAGGCACACAAATCATATCACTCAACGTCAGCCATGGGCAAAGAGACTCCTCTTGTGTCATCTCGACGGCTCGCCAACGCCGAAGGCGACCCTGTCGCTGTTGTCCGCGTTCGAAATCTCCAAACGACTATCCAAGGACCCAAAGATGCTTGGGGTCGAGGTTCTAAGCAGCAACCTCTTCTGATATCCGCCGAGGTGTCACTGAGGCATGCGTTCCCCTCATCGTCATCAGACGACAAGGTCGCTTCCGATACCGTTCACTATGGGCTCCTCAGCAAATCTATCCTCAGCACTCTGGAGAAGTTGCCCAGGTCAGCCCTGTCGTTGAGCGATGTGCTCAACCGGCTCTGGGTTGACCTTACTGGTTTCCAGTACATTGGCGTGAAGGAGCCTTCGGCACAAAACACAAAGGCTTTCCTCGACATGAGCCTCATACGAAGACTCTCAGTCTCGCTCGTCCTACCCAAGGCCTCATTGATGGGAAGTGCAATCCGACTCTCGGGATCGTGTCTATTCGCCGACTCAGCCATCACCGCGCGAAGTCTGGAGCTGGGTCTGGAAGGTATCAGAGTGCCGACACTCATCGGTGTCAACAGTAATGAGCGAAACGCTAAGCAAGTCGTCATCACAAACATCCGCATCGATGAATACCAAACCGCACACGATGACTATGCTGTCATTGAGAGTATCATTGTTGATGTAGGTAGATTTATGAAAGGGTTGGTGGACAAACATGCTAATCATCACAAAAGGCCATGTCAGAATCGTCATTCGAAACTCTGGAGGCTCTGGCAGCAAGTCTGGCTTTCCATATTGCCCGGGAACTCAGGACCAAGCGCGACGATTTCTATGGACAAATCATTCGCATTGGACTCGAGAAGCCAACAGCAGTGCCTCTGGCCGAGGCTGCCTGTGTAGAGCTCACGGTCAGAACCGAAGATGTCAAGATCGAGGTCTCTAAGACGAAAGATGTCAGGTTTGATGACACTAGAAACCAGATTGCGCACTCGAATGACAGGAAGTCGTAGTGCACTTGGTCTTAGGTAGAAGTTTGATATGGGGAGTAAAAAAGTAGGTCGCATATGCCTACATGGCTACTTGGATGATTATTCCTTTTTCAACTACTCGAGCTCGCTTTGGACAGTCTGCATATGCTGTACCTGACGCAGTAGGTAGTATTGATCAACATATATGGCGTTATCAACACGGATGCTTCAGCATACTCAGCTTCTTCCAACGAAGACGAATCGCCGCAAGTGATACCTGTTTAGTGTCCCTCAACACTCACTTGTGAACCTCCATTCCTGCCCGTGGAACGTCTCCCTTGGTGACCTTCCGTACAAAGTTGGGATCGGAGTTGAAGAGCATGACGTGAAAGTGCTGCACGGTATTGACCGATTGCAAAGAATGCCAGTTTCTAAACCAAAGAACCTATGTACATGAGTCTCACAGATGAATCACCTACAATGATAGGAAAGACTCACATTATCCTCTGGGATATGCGCTCGAAAGGTCTTTGTCACGAAATCATCAATCTCTTTTCTTGCCGTGTCCGTCAAATCTCCTGTGGCAGGATCTTCTACGAGGTCGAACTTTGTCCACACGACAAGGTGCGCTATTCTCGGGTCTATACCGTAGGGGGCATCGTTCCATAGGATCTTGTAATCGTCCTCGAATTCAAACGGTGCTCCGCGCGGCGTCACTGGAGTACTCCATCCAAGACGATGTTCATGAATAAAGTTGGCGACACTGCCGTACTTCTGTTTCAGATAGAATGTGAAGGCTTTGTAGCGTCTAAGCTCTGAGGGAACACGCTTGAACTTCTCTAAGCGGTTTGTTTGGATGATGTCGCGGACCTCAGTCCAGGAGAAGATGTGGTACTCTTGGTCTGGGGTGGAGAGAATGCCTTGATCTTTCTTGTGGACGCCTCGGAGAAAGTCAGGACACTCTTCGGTTCTCTGGTCCTCAGGGATGTTCATGTTCCAGAATGGAACAGTTTCTGTGCTCCCCATGGTTTCTAATGTTGAGTGAGATGAAGAAGTTACGGTGAGACGGACTCTTCGTATTATTGGTGATTACATGGAGAAATCGAGGTGCAATTCTCAGCCCGGATGTTGCCGGTGAAGGAATCAGTTTCAGCGTTACTTGAAGTCGATTATCTCTTTGCCCAATATCTGGTCATGCGACGTGTTCTTGTAAGGTATAAGTTCCATGAAGGGTTGAATGGTATGGCTGTGTCTCCACAGAGGGACGCGCCACAGATAGAGGGAGGGTGATAATGCAGAGAGGCGGGTAAAACAAGTCTAGTTACAACATGTCTAGTCTGCTGGTCACTATGTTATCTTAATTCATGCAGGATATATATCGGGCATCGCTATCAGGTTATTGATGATAAACAAGTGTTGTTTTTGTAATAAATTCAGGCAAAGTTTCTGAATTGTTACTCCGTCCTTCAGTAGAAATGTCTAAACGGGCCACTCTCGGGACAAACTCCATTATAACGACAGAGAGCCACTGCAATGCATATGATTGTCGTTTACGGAGTAGCTCCCGTGGTTGTGGAGGAGCTGTCAAGAAGCTCGGAGAAACAAGTGACGTGAAACTGATACCTTCGGTGCTAACCACCTTACCTGGCCTTACTTGTAGTTAATATCTGTGCCAGGTATCCGTAAGATGGTGGTGGATCTAGGGTAGGCAGGTAGCAAATGAAAATAACTTCTCGTCCAGCCTCTTATCCAATGCCAAGGCCACGTGGAGAGATATACGGCAGGTCGAGGCTTGCATTTGACAGGAGTCTCTAAATCTGCTATCTTTTGTTGGTCTCCATCTACTGAATGATTGGCCACGGAACGGACCGGGAGAGGCGTTATGTGAGCTGGGCTCCAAGTGTTCCAGATCTTGTTGAAATGTCAATGATGTTACCTATGCCTACGACATACTTCCGGTTTTCTGATACATAACAATCACAACGCTGACTCTCTCTTCAACCTTGTAAGCAAGAATAGGCATCTTGCAGGGAGATCGACCGATGTAAAGATAGCGTCAAGACTAGCCATGATCAAACTCGTTGCATCCACTTCTGCTCATTTCGACTGGGCCCAAGCCTGTGAGGATCCAATAAAACAGCCAATCAGCCAATTACAGAGCCGAGATACTCGCTGTGTCTGGGAGTGAGCTTTGGGAGCTTTGGCCCGTTCCTCATCCTTAACTCTGGTTCACCGTAAAAGGAGCTTTGGACCCTGGAGCATAAGCAATATCAATCACCTTGTTGAACCAAGGCAAATGGATGCCCCAAAAGAAGTAGAAATTCACCCAGAGTAAGGTGTAATGAGCGTTTTATTTGCACTCGGGAGGCAAATAGTAGGATCTCAATGAGGGATATCATGATGGTGGCGGCACACCAAGAAAAATCAACCATGATACCATCCAATCTTAATCAAGGTTGCCTGTTTCCCTTATTCTTATTCTCATTCTCGGCTACCCTCTTGTCTGTGCATTGTGTCCGTACATACCTACGTACTCAACTGACTGCAACATCATATCTGCAAAGGACTGATCTCGAACATTCAGCCCTCATGGAGCAAGTATGGAGGAGCATGCTAAAATAAACTCAGCGAAGAGCCTCCTAAGTTTAGCCTAGAGGTACCTGATATTTTTATCATTAAGGATAGAGGCTCCCCTAGCCAGCCTCACCAACTTCGCACGTTGAGTGCTAATAATACCAGCGGTAAATGGATACTCCTTACGGAGTACCTCAAGAAGAAATGGGAAACAAGATACCGGGGATCCTGGCTGGTTGGCCCGCCGCAAGCCTACAAGGTGAGAGATCGCTGGTGCAAGTGGTGAAGTGGTGGGGTTTAATCCCCGTGGTATGGGTATCGTGAAGGTGAGGAGAAATGATCAATTACGACAACTCGATGATACGAGATGTGATAATAAACAACGATAGGGGAGACGAAGGCACTATTGAGCCTCATCTCATCTTCACCGCAAGCCATCAATCATAACTAGGTAGTCGGTAAGGATGAACAGGACGGGTTAGTTACCAGAGCATGGGAACAAGCCTCCATTCCCCAACGGCCAGGGAAGAAAAAAACAAAGCACATGGGAGCTGAGATGGCCTAGACCAGGTAAGGTACCTAGGTGCAGTACGGTATCTCCAGTATCACCGAGTTAGTAGACGGTCTGTCTGCTCGACCATTGCGAGCTGAGTTGTCACCGCAAGTCTAGGAATCTCGCCTCCTATATTACCCAACCTTTACTAAATCTGCACCAACAAAAAGGGAGGCAATTGCTGGAAAAGGACAAGAAGCAGAATCAGTTGAGAGTGCAAGACAGGAAGGGAAAGAGAAAAAAAAAATGAAGAAAAAAAAACCCCAAATCGACTCGACGTCACTGTTACACCTCAGATTGCAGAAAAAGTGTCAATAGTTCTAGACTGCTGTTGTTGTTCGGCTTCTTCTGTCCGCCTAAGAAAAAGGCTCCCTCGCCACCCCCACCAAGTCTACAAGCCCGGCATCACCGCCCCGCATCTAACTCTACTCTGGCGCGCTGTTGCTGGTGCTGGCCTCCCCTTTCCCTCTCGCTCCCGTTCGTTTATTAGCTGCTTGACCTGCTTGACCTGGGTTACCTTGATCCATTTCTCTCCTCTCTCCCTCTCCCCATTAACAACTTCTTGATCCTTCTCCTCTTTCTGCATCCCCCAAGGCTATCTATCCACTCCCTCCCGTTGGCTTCCATCGTGCTACTCTAATTCCACCTTATTAATATTCTCCACGATTCGACCGACTGACTTCCTTCGCAATGGCCAGTGCTATCAAGAGTGCGTTGCCTACTCACCTCAAGCCCAACAGCGGCGATGAGCAGGGCAATGAGCGTCGTCATGGCAAGACGCGCAGTCACATGGTGAGTTGGTGTGAATCAAGATGCTGCTTCACCTCCCCATCATCACATGCCACATTATACAAAGCAGATCTGATTGCGTGCCTTTGTTCGCTCACGGCGAAGCTTCACTGTATCTCAAAAGCTTTCATCGTGACAGTGCTCATCAGTCATATGGATGTCCAGGCACTTGACATGGCTGCAAACAGGCTCGCGCTTCCACATCTCTTCATATCTGCCAGATGGACTTGGTTACGGCTCGCGCATTCACTCGAAGCTTGATGGCTTTAAAGTTCCTCGATGAGGGTGCGAAGCTTCGTCCTTCTCTCTTCCTAACACACAGCCTGTATCATATTTTGACCATAAACAATACTAACCCATCATGCTCCAGGCTTTCGAGAACACCTCCACCAACGTCGCTGCTGCTCAGATGCGAAATGCTCTGACCAATCTCGCCGAGACCGTCAAGGATCCCGAACAAAAGAAGGCAAGTCCTTCAACCCGAAACATGTGATGCCTGATTCAGTCAAGACTAACCAGGCGACAGTTGTTCGAGACTGAGATGGACAACTTCTTCGCCCTTTTCCGACGATACCTTAACGACAAGGCCAAGGGTAACGCCGTGTATGCCTCTTTCCCGACCAGATGTATACCACAATACGACGGTTGCTGACGATAGTTTAGAGACTGGGATCGCATTGCCCCTCCCGCTCAGGGTCAGGTCGTCGATTACGAGGATCTTGCCAACACCGAGTCTGTCCAGTTCCTCAACAAGCTGGCTGTTCTCAAGCTCAATGGCGGTCTGGGAACCTCCATGGGCTGCGTCGGCCCCAAGTCCGTTATTGAAGTCCGTGACGGCATGTCCTTCCTCGATCTTTCCGTCCGACAGATTGAGTACCTGAACCGTACCTACGACGTTAATGTCCCTTTCATTCTCATGAACTCCTTCAACACAAATGACGACACTGCCGCCATCATCAAGAAGTACGAGGGCCACAACGTCGATATCCTCACCTTCAACCAGTCTCGATACCCCAGAGTCTACAAGGACTCTCTCCTCCCCGTCCCCAAGCATAACGACTCTCCCATCAACGAGTGGTACCCCCCTGGCCACGGTGACGTTTTCGAGTCTCTTTACAACTCTGGCATTCTCGACAAGCTTCTCGAGCGAGGCATCGAGATCATCTTCCTTTCCAACGTCGACAACCTGGGCGCCGTCGTCGACCTTCGCATCCTCCAGCACATGATGGAGACAAACGCTGAGTACATCATGGAGCTCACCAACAAGACCAAGGCCGACGTCAAGGGTGGTACAATCATTGACTACGAGGGCTCAGTCCGCCTGCTCGAAATTGCCCAGGTTCCCAAGGAGCATGTCAACGAGTTCAAGTCCATCAAGAAGTTCAAGTACTTCAACACTAACAACATTTGGCTCAACCTCAAGGCCATCAAGCGTGTGGTAGAGAACGACGAACTCGAGATGGAGATTATCCCCAATGGCAAGACCATTCCTGGTGACAAGAAGGGCGAGTCCGATATTTCTATCATCCAGCTGGAGACCGCTGTCGGTGCGGCTATCCGTCACTTCAACAACGCTCACGGTGTCAATGTTCCCCGTCGACGATTCTTGCCCGTCAAGACCTGTTCCGACTTGATGCTCGTCAAGTCTGATCTCTACACATTGAAGCACGGCCAGCTTCAAATGAGCGCCGCTCGCTTTGGTGACGCGCCCCTGATCAAGCTTGGTGGTGACTTCAAGAAGGTCTCAGACTTCCAGAAGCGAATCCCCTCCATTCCTAAGGTGCTGGAGCTGGATCACCTCACCATCACCGGTGCCGTCAATCTTGGCCGCGGCGTAACACTCAAGGGTACTGTTATCATCGTCGCGACAGAGGGCAGTACCATCGACATCCCCCCTGGATCGATCCTTGAGAACGTGGTTGTCCAGGGTAGCTTGCGCCTACTCGAACATTAAATGGGGAGCTTTGGATGTCGTACGGTTCTGTGGCAGACTATCTCAGGGGTTTAACTTGTCACGACCTTTCGAGGTGCATAAGATGGACAGCGCATAGGCAGACATGTGATGAGGCTTGAGAATTGGAATATTTATCCTACGGTATGGAAGAAGAGAGGCGACGTCTCCGAATTGGTAGATACGGGAGCCTGATTCAAGCGTCATTGAACGCTTGCTGTGAGGGTACGGAGGATAAGGTACACTCTGAGTATGTACGTACTTGGCAAAACAGCATTAGCTTGATACCTATATATAGGTACAGCACTTTTTTAATTGAAAAGGACAAATAACAATTTCTCGACAACTGAAGGGTCTCAAGGAAATGTGCCGGACAAGGTCGTCGACTCATGTTGGGACACGCCACATCATCTAACTTAGCACTGTCGATTATTAGACAAAACCAGTCTTTGTATTAGTGGCGTTTGCTTCGAAATGGGGCTGATGGAGCCGATAAGCCCGTAGCCGGCAGGCCTATCCTTATTTCGGGCTAGATCTTAACCTTAAATCTTGTACGTAGTACATAGGTTTGCAATTACAGTTTACCAGCCCCTTTGGCTTGTTCAAGCTTCAGGCGGACCAACGTCGTCGTTCATCGGATGACGACGACGTCGAGGATAGTCTGCTTCTGTGTGAGGCACAGCCGTATTGGAAAACTCTATCTATCCTGGCTGGGGTGGCAGGGTGGCTTACCCGTACTGCCGAACGTGCTGCATACGGTTTGAGAGCAGGATGATGGTGTCAAAACACCAGGTTGTTTGAAAGTGAGACGCGGGGCGAAGGGGCTGTTTCGACCCAGGAGGCTGGAGGATCATAGCACAAGACCGTTTATAATAGACAACCCTTTGCCTGTTTGCTATCTCGATTTGACGCCTATGGCCTATCGCAAAGTGAAATCAAAGGGCTTAGATCGGCACTCATGACGTTCCACATCAATGAGGCATTTCCTTCGATCTTGAGTACCGAACCAGGGTCGTGGAAAGCTTCAACGCACTTCGCACTAAAAACAGCTACCCATCTCCGTAAGGTTTGAATCATACCCTGAGTGAGGAGTCATGATCCGAGCCGATGGAACTCTCCAAGGTGAAGACATTTTAGCACGTTTGATATGATAATATTCCCAACCGAATGCCCAGCCGGAAAATCCGGGCCCAGATGAGTCCGTGAGATTGATATAGGAGATAGGGGAGGTAAAGACATCCCATGAATAATATCGTGAGAGCTTGGCGAGAATATGAATCCTCAACCAACCAAGGCTGTAAGCCTGTGGCTATCCGACTTCTCGAATCGGTCTAGTTCGGAGAGGGTGGCCCCGTCGTTCCATTCCATCGAGCGGCAATGCACGTTTGCATATTGTTTGTGGGGTTGAGGGAGATTGTGTGAAGAAGGGGAGCGCGCTGTTGGTTAATGCGAAGTCCGGACTGGCCTATAGCAAGGCCAAAAGTTGGGGACCCCAGCCTGATTACCTCCTGGGCCATCTGTGATAATGCCTGGTTGCAATTCATGGCTCATTGACCAGGAAGTGCCTTTGGTACTGTACTACGTAGACACTTCTGAGTTATCATGCAATGTCCTCCTGTCTTGGCAGATTTGACTTCTACCGCAGGTAACTCAGCCGGTGTTTCTGAGTGTCAATAGTACGGGGGAAGGCGAGACAGTAAACAGAGAAAAGTCTTGCTTCAGCCTACAAGACTGTGTGTGCCCAGACCCTCTGGATCGTCGTAGAAGAGACACTCATGGGTCACATTACGGCGATGCTCGGTAAGACTAACGGTTGCAAAACAATAGCCGCTGATGGCCATCTGTTGAGCCGTGGTGTGGCGGAGGCCATCTACGACTGGTTGAGGTGCAGTTTTTCATGCACCATTCATGCTGTCGCTCACTCTTGTGCTCCCCAGCCTTTCCCTCGAGGAGTGAGGGGATGTGTCTGTATCGACGCCAACGAGCCTAGCATGAAGCTTTTGCGACCGTCTATCGAGTTCAAGCCACAAAAGCAACGTCAACAATAAACATGTCCGCCTAGAAACCGCTGCAATGATCGACGAACCATATCGGTCTGTATTACCGTTGCAGAAGGCTGGAGAGACACTATCCCCAGCGCACTCACATAGTACAGCGTTAGTTGAGCTTGATGGAAAGAATGCATGGTACGTACGCTATTGCGTACTTTGTTGACTTACGTAGCCATCAATGTTAAGCAGCCCGCCAAGGTTCGGGGAATGTATCCCATTACGTTCTCTTGCCTTCCTGCGTGTAAGTGATGCCATCGCGTTCAATGCTGCTATTGCGTTGCAGGAATATGCCACGCTAGGTGATCCATTGTGACGTGCAGTTGAGCGGGCATGTGAATAATTTGCATGATGGCGTCTGTTTGTTGTCTCTGCTGCCCAACATTCAACTGTAGCAACGCAGCCATAGCGGGCGCCATCAACGGGTAATGATTCACTCTAATTTACAGCCACCTAGGTACGAAGTAGAGACACACACATTAGCCAACGTAATAACATTTCGATGAGACGCTATAGGCGCTGAGATGTCGACTCCTAATTGTAGTCTACTATCGCGGAGAATTTGATTCGAAAATTGGTCAATGCCGAGAACGCCGCTTGATCAATATTTCCAAGAAATCTGCAAGAGTCATGGCAAAACTCCCAAGTGCTTGCAGGGAAGGTTTTCAATTGAAGCTCGTCATTGGGACTATTGAGAAGCCGGGGGGGCAAAGTCATTAAAGTACTTCCCAATACGGTAAGGTGACCACGCCAGGGATACCAAGTTTCCAATAGCGGCAAGCATCCAGACCGCCGATGAAGGAGCAGAGAAGCAACTGCAGCAGCCGACATGCTGAGATTTTCCGGATGTTGTCCAGAACCGTTAAGGACAAGGGTTTTGATGAAGCTATGCTCCACGGTTGCGATTCAAAGGGTTCATTGCATGTGCTGTGAAAGCGAATGAGAGAATATTGAGAGAGACCATGTCATGCTCACAAAGACTGTGTCGTTGATTGTTGATGTGTTGAATCAGGCATGGCCCATCTCATGAAATCAATACATAACTGAACAAAGACACGGCTGACTTGGCCAGCTCGCACCGCATCACATCGGTGAGCTTACGACAGCATGTCTGGCAGTGGTAACTTAAATCATGGCGGCTATCGCTGCTAGAAAGATAGGGTAGCTGGCCTCGCCCTCCGAGAGTTGGTCTGGATGTAGTTCAGCAGCTCCGGTATACGCCGGAGAGGCGCGGTTAAAAAGTGTGCTGCTGCTGTGACCACTGCCAGACTAAGGCAAGGCTGACAGGAAACCCTTGATAAGGCCTAGAACGAGTCGAACTGGGACTTGGCCAGAGGGAAGAGGACTTGCATAAATCAAAGCTCGCCTGATGACTATCAATTCCACCCCAAGGTGACCGCTAAAGACCTGCGACATGAATTCTGAACTGAGGTCGTCAGGGGGGTAAGGCTCGGTGCAAATAGAGCCTGGAAGTCAAATTGTGATGGATCGAGGTCTCATGTCGCTAATGATGCTTGCTTGGCTTGGTGGGCGCGTGCCTGCTCTGGCTGTCAGGCACAGCAATCATCCTAGAGGTTGTCCGTTGGTCTTGCAGGTGGAGCTGGCACATCCCCGTAGCCTGGAGGGCGAATCCACAGAAAGCTTGGAGTATGCGTCACAAAGGGCATAGCGCTGGCATGCGTAAAGGACGCTAGGACATGGCTAATTTGCGTGGCAGGGATCTGATAGGGTCCGTTCTGATTCGGGAATTGGAAGGCCGTGGCTGGTCTGTCAGTGGATGGAATGTGATGATGTAGCGAGATGGGCCAAGACAGAATGGCATGGGTTGAGAGAGAGGAAAATGGATTATCAGACCAAGGCAAGCTACATAGGAGGTATGTACTGACAGGGAAGTGGGGAATGGGGGCCTTTGGGTGAAAGTGGAAAGAACCTGAAAGGGGAAAGGGAAAGGGAAATGGAAAGCGAAAGGAGGAAGGAGCTCTGAGGAGGAAAGGACAAAGCCACAATTGAATTCAGTTGAACCTGCAGAAAGGCATGTCCAACAACCGCTACCTGCGCTACTGCGCTACTACACCTCACTCTACAACTCATCCACCCCTCCACCCCTCTGCTCTGCTCTGCACATACACCCCGGCCCTTAGTTCGGTGGGATGGGATAGAGTAAGTTGGTGCCATGGTCTCGTGGGATTGGGTTGGATTGAATTGCCATCGGTAGCGTCTGAATGTATCCCCTTATTGCTCTCAATATTGTCACTAGCTCTGCGTTCCCTTCATTATAATAAGCCTCCCTCCTTCTCTCGAATCTCCCTCCTTCCTTCTTCTCCATCAACGCCTCAGTCAATTCGCTACTTCGTTGTGCCTATTTCCCACTACCTAATGTAAGTTGCTATCTTCAGCCTTTCTCTATATGGACAACATCCACATACATCGAACTTCGTGTGCCTGGGATACCTACCTAGTAGGAAGAAGGATGCATTCAAGTGCAATGCAATGCAGTTGGGCAACAGCGCCAGTAATGGATGGAAGTCAAACAAGCTGGCACCAGCCTGCACCGTCAACTGCTGGCGACAACGAATCAACCTGGCAGCCCACGCACTGCCTGTGGATTGTTTACGCAACTCTTCGTTCAGCCTGGTGCACCCAACTCGAACATTGCAGCATCACACACGCTCATAGTCTCGCTACTATTTACGATTACCAAAACAGTATTCTAGAAACAGTAACTAACCCGCCTGGTAGTAATACTCAGTCATTCTTTCAACCACACACCAAATCCCACCAACCTTCAAAATGAAGTACACTCTCGCTACCATTGCTGCCTTCGCCTCCGTGGCCCTGGCTAAGCCTGCTTTCCTCAACACCGAGTTCGATCTCGCTGAGGGCAAGCCTTACACCATCAAGTACTCTGGTTGTGACGATGGCTGCACCATTGTCCTCCAGAATGGCCCCTCTAACGATCTCTCTGACTACAAGACCCTGACCAGTATGTCTCACCATTATTGAATATACTATATCTTGCTGACCCACGATAGCCGATGCCACTGGTGACTCTTTCACTTTCACACCCTCTGAGCTTCCCTCCGACACCTACAACTTCAAGATCACCGACAAGGCTGGTGAGGTCAACTACAGCGCTCAGTTCCCCTACAAGGGATCATACACTGTTCCCTCTGCCACCAAGTCCGCCACCGCTACTGCTGAGACCACTGCTGCCGTTTCCACCAAGGAGTCTACCACCCTTGCCAGCGTCACCAAGTCCGCTGAGGAGACCACCACTGTGTCCAAGCCCATCATTCCTACTCATGCTCCTTCCAAGAACGCCACCACTCCTACTGCTGCTCACCCCACTCCCTCGAAGACCGGCAGTGCCGGCGGCGAGACCAGCGTCCCCAGCGTCCCTGAGAGCGGTGCTGCTCGCATGACATCTTCGCTGGCTCTTATTGCCGGCGCCGTTATGGCCATGGTTTACCTCAACTAAGTTATGGACATAATGGTTTATGCGCATAAACGGGATGAAGAAAGAGCGGTTTGATGAGACTCCAGTTTCGGGTGTATAATTCTACTTTAATGATGGCCTTTGTTTTATTCTTTTCCGGTTATCCCATGAGGCGTCGCGGCCAATTATATCCACCGATGAACCTTGCTTTGGCTTGTCCGGGAGGAAGAAAGCCTGGTATTTAGAAATCAATTAGACTCGAGTTGGTCTGTTTTTAAACACTTGTTTCGTCTCGTGATATGTATCCCAAGCTCAAGAGTTTGTAGGCCGTAGCGCATCTCATAACATTTGTCGTGTGATTAGGAGTCAACGGTGTTTCATTTTGTATGTTTGAACTGTCACCGTCAAGGAGCCTCTGTTTTCTGCTCTAAGCTTCTGATTTGTCCTAGCGAACCTACATGGAGAATAAACAACGTTTGCAGTATGTCTTCTGCTCTGACTCCGAGTACCGTCGTCCAAATTTCCTTTTTGTCTTGTGTTGGTTACTCTCTCCACACTTCCAACATCCTTACATGCAGGTTCCCGGTCTGATCTGCCATCCCTTCCTGCGGCCCAATTGCTGTTTCAAAGTAACAATTCAACGGGACGAATGCCAAATCAATCCCTAGACCGACGGGTATGCAACATTACCAGGGGCACCCTGCTATAACGGCGCATGATATCAGTGGACATTCGACATTCTACAATCTTCGCCTCTCATTGATGCGTCCGTCATCGATTACAGCCTGGACCAGCATTAAAGAATTGCCGCACTTTTGTGGTTCTAATCTGACCTTCCGTTCGATGCCGAGATTTGCTTCGTTATCTTGATACAAAAAGGTTCCCCATAGTGGGTGTTATGTGCATCCTTATTACACAAAGGATCATCCATCATTCACAGTACAAAGCAGTTGTCATTATTTGCCCGAAGTTCGTCGCACACCGGTAATTAAATGACATGTACAGGGCCATTCAAGAACTGGAATGGCGCGCGAGACAGAGCGCTGAGTCCTGTAGACTATGCGTTTCATTCATGGGGTGTGTCATAGGCTCTCTACCTAATAGTGCAGCAAACATCACATGGCTCGAATTGCTCCCTGACGATCGTGTCCTTGCAAGTTTGTGGAGGGCTTGTGTTACATTTCACAGTTTAACCGTGGAGATCATGGCCAAGTTTCCAGTCAAATGTAATGGATTCTTGCCGATTTAACCGATCTAGCTAGTCTGACTTAGATGATCTGATTGCATGCCCCTTGCGTCAGTGTGCATTCCTGTTGTTTGTGGCTGTGGCGATCCTGTCTGGTCTTTCATCGATCCCATCTTGAAACATAGCTAACTACCTACTAACAAAGTTACTGCTGAGGTTTTTCAGAACTAAGTAATGACTGACACAACAAAAGCACGAGTGGAGAATTTCGTAAGAGCATAGACAACAAATGCCATCATCGCGCATGAGTTCAGATGAAAAGCAGAATAAGAGATACTGTACATGAAACGCGGAACCGTTCGGCGCTTGGCAGCCCAAAGAACGATAGACAAACTGCCGGCCGGAAACAAGGAATCCATGACCCAAGACATTCCCTGCTCTTCAAACTCACAAAATGAAAAC
>JABSTL010000938.1:0-22491 GCA_013759095.1 Fusarium sp. NRRL 29148
AAAGTGAAAGAACGAATAGTAGATACGGTATAAAAAAAAGAAAGAAAAAAGAGAAAAAAAAAAAAAGAAAAAAAAAGAAAGAGAGTCGCTCCTCCGATAGCATCTCGTCTTCCCCAACCCAGAGTCTATACTCTAGTGTGTCACCTCTTCTAGTGGTATCTTTGCAGTTGTTTAGTGGTTGTAACTTCTTTCTGTCGATTGCATCGTCTTCTGGGGTATTCGTTCAAAGCATTCTTGAAATCTTCTCCTTGTCGTCTTCCATTCCTCCTCATCTCATCATCGTCATCTCATCTATCGCGTTCTGTTGATAAGCGATTCGTCGATAGGTGTTCCTCATCCTTGGCATGCGTGAGTGATGGTTGAACAACTCAACTGATTTACCTCCTCTTCTTAACCAAGTCCCAATTGGACAGAATACCATCTAAAGCCCTGGTAGCTCGGACTTCATCACGTCGGAAGGGAGCGTTGAAGATGCCGGGAAGGAGCATCGCACTGTTGGCATGCTCTTGAGCGAATCCAACTTCAGCATCTTTTCCACAACGTTCCTTGGTAACACGGACAGCCTCTTGGAGGAGATCCTTTCCAACACCCTTTCCACGGTAGTTGAGGTTGGTAGTCCACGCGCGAATGACACCCTTGCCTCCTCGTAGAGAAAGAGATCGCCTGCGTCTGTGGTTCGAAGTCGGGTTGGGCTCAAGACGAAGAACTAGGGTTCCGATGATGTCTTGGTTCAGTCGAGCAGCCAGCAGGGTATCCTCCTCTCCGTCATCAGCACGTAGCCAGTTCCATCGCAAGCGCTCAGCCAAGGAAATATAACCGTTGGCCAAGTAACGAATGCCCATGAGGTAGCTCATGATCACGCCACAAGAAACCGTCATACCGAGTCCTGAGTCACGAGTAACGCCGCCGAAATGATAAATGGCAGCCAAGGTTGCCGATAGGCCAGCAAGACAAAGCGGGTGGAAAACGAGGTTCAAAGAGGCCCTTTGGCGCATCTGGGCAATCGAGTCGGCGACGAGGCGCATACCCTCAACTTTGTCTTGGGGCTTGTCGAGGACCTCAAGAGATAACGGCTCGATGTCATCATCGTTGTCGAGGCTAAAGTATGGCGTAGAGGCTGCAAGCGGAGAGGGAGATGGCGGGACAAAAGAGGAAAAGGGAACAGATGGACCGAATTGCGGGGTGCTGGTGGCTGAAGTCATTGCCGAGTGGAGGACAAGGTTGGCGCGGAGGAATGTGAAAAAAGCTATAGTTGTGATGTTAGTCATGGTGTTTTGGTTTACACATTTTGGATACTTCAAGGGTTGTTCCCAAGCCGGCTATGTTGAATGTAATTCATGATGGAAAGATATCAATACAATCCACCGTGTGTAGAGCTTTCTGAAGCTACAGAATGAATAGTTCCAGCGCTTGAACGTCGAATTCGTGACCATCAAGCCAAGCCTATACGAACTGTCGTGTGCTCAAGGTTGTGACCGGGGTAGGCTTTGGTGGTGGCCATAGTAACCGAGCGACAGGGCTCTTAAACCAGGACAAGGCCTTGAAAGAACAAAGGAAGAGAAAATTGTACGAAGTCAGAGAAACTCACCAGCACTGGTCTTCAAAACCGGGACAGCACCAACTCTATCGACAACTGTGCTTGGGTGGCAGGTCCTCAGATCAAGCTCTCGAATAGCAATATGCTGAGGACCTTCCATGGTGGTGTAGGTGGCCATGGTCAGATATGGCGTATTAGACTACCTTAGATAGATACTGGAGGTAGAAAGGAAGAATAAGATAAGAGCAGTCAGAGACGTAAGAAGGAAGCCAGCCTTCAGAAACAAAGTGGACTGGGAAGACAATATAAGGGTATAATGTATTATATCGTCGAGATGTGATTATGTTTAACAAACAATAGGTCGAGGGAGGAAGAAGGAGACGAGAGAGAAATAGATCGAGACAAGTCCGGGGGAAGAGGAAGAGATTTCAAAGTTTCGAGAAGGGTAGGGTCGTCAGCTTCTGCAAGTCGAAAAATAGGCTTGGGAACGACCCGACGCTCTGGTGGCCGTAGCGTCTTTTTCTTTTTCGAATGCGACACACTCTGCATTAAGATCCTTGCATAGTGCGGCGCTGTCACGGCGTCGAGGCCGGATCCCTGGGCCCTTGGCTCATCCCTGAACTCGTTGGTTGGCGCCTTTGTGCCTCTATTTCTCTCGTGTGTGTCTGTATCTCGCGAGTTTAGACATGTAAATGGTCTGCTTTGTTCTCTCTAGCGTGAATGCGGGATGGTGGAATCACTAGTAGCTGATTCTAGGCGGGTTTGCACATCTGGTAGTGGTGGTGTTGGTGTTGGTGTCGGTCATGGTTGCGTGACAAGATACGCTATCTCGTCGAGCGATATCAACCATCGTTGGCCTGGTCTCTTGAGAGTGTAGTGGTGCACTTGCTGCAACGCACATATGTACTGTGGTTCCGTCACAGTATCTTCACTTTGATAATGATACCTATGCACCCCTCCTTTGCCTTATCTTGAAGATCTCACCCAATCATAAAACTTATTAGATCTTGTCTCTTGGTCGTACCGTCATATTCCAAGTTCAGAGCTTCACCCTTCCCCTCCCAATGTAACTAATCGTCAGTGACCAACCTCATCAGAGGTGTTGTCTCTCGTCTCGTCTTTTTGTTGAATGACACAGCAGGGGGCATTTCAGCCTTCAAGCCCCTCATCTCCACTTGGTTCCCAGCAACAAACGACTAGAAGCGGGGAGCCGAGACGAACAGCGGCCCAGAGCATGTTAGTTTATCGTTGGTGCCCTGTAGTCTCATAACGTTCAGGTTGGCCCATGCGAAATCGAAATTCCACGAGCGCGCCACGGCCAGTCAATTAAATTTGATTTGATCCTGGGACCCAAGCAAGGTCAAGGCAGCTGTTCGATTTGAAATAAAGGGCTCACCTGGCTCCGGGGCAAGTTATAACGCAGCCGAGTAAGGCATGATTTCAAGGTGTGAGTGGACACACTGATAGCCCGCCTGCGTTGGCTCTAAAACCAACATCTGCAACCTTCATGTGCTTGAAGCTTTTGACAATCGGGCGATATCGATATCATTGATGTAGAGTTCAAACTTTCATACAGAGGATAGATAGTAAATCGCCGCTTGGCACCCGATTTGAACGCGACATGTTCCGTAGCGGCCTTTACAGCTCGATCGTCAGGGGCCAGTGAAATCTGTTCCCAACAGCTGGATAGTCTAGACCAGCGACAACGGTGCCTCCTCATCGCACTAACCGTGCCGGCGCCGTTGTCTTGACGCCATCTCTCTCATGCGGCAATAGTCACTTGAGGAGTAACCAGCCAATCCAATAGTTCAGGTTGATACGATATATGTCGCTTGGTTCGGCTATCAACATCTCGGTGGTCGCAGCCAGAGTTGATCGTCCTTGACGTGACAGTTTGAAGCAAGAAACAACGACGGAGGATGTTCAAACGTGTTCAAAATGGTAATCTCCATGTTGGATCAACTCCACTGCTGACGTATCCAGCATATCCCTGGTTGTAAAAGGTGTTAACGCAGTAGCCAGCCATAACGCACAGAGGAGAAGGAAACCATTCGTGACAAGCATCTACCACCTAAGCGACGGATGTGTGGGGGAACAACCGAGGATGATTTCATCAACACCGTCTGAGAACACGAATCCTTCGTTGTTACTGGAATCCTTTGGCCGAAGTTTCTGCTTTTTAGCCGCATGAAAATATGTGATAGCAACTTAGTAGGTTTGAATAGTTATCGTTCTCTCCCACTTGCCGTACTGGCTCTAGCACAGTACGCGGCTAAACGACTTCGTTGACGTTAGCCGTTGATGTTCTCGTCATTGGGAATATGACACCCGTTTTCGCGATTGAAACTTTTTGGTTGACTGTGCTCACCCTGGTCCGTCTCTACCAGGTGCAAAATACGACTTTTTCGGTTGTTTCCCAGTCAATATTTAAGAGGTCGATGCTTCAAACCGCGATGAAACGCATGACAGTGAAACTGTGATGGAGCACGGAGCACAACTCGAAACACTCATGTCCGTCAACGTGTTTGACGAGTGTCGATCCAACCCCTCCTTGTTGCGACGAACCACAACGTTGTTGCTGTAGAATTCGCAGGGATGTTGTAAGAAAAAAGACCCTGAAACTGTGAAAGATCCTTGCGAGCAAACGTGATCTTCCGCCAGTTGAAGATGCTTATTGCAAAAGCCAATCGAAACTTTGTGGGATGATGTTAATACTAAAAATCGCGAGAAGAGGCATTTAGGCAAAATCAATCTGTTTCAATGGTGGACAGTACGAATCACAGTATCGGGTGAGTACCTTCCATTCCCTCTTTCAGTTTTGTTCCGACGGAAAAAAGCTTCACTGCTCGCTGGCTGCTCCTGCTAGAGCCTTGTGAAGCATACGAGGCAAGTACTACAGTAACAAGAAATATGAATTAATCCAAAATTTCATTTCATCATCTACTTCCTACCAAACATAAATCCTTCTTCGTGTGAACACCCATGCAGGAAGATACTCTACCCTTTTATCTTCTCAATCGATGTCCCAGCACCATCCCAGCAAAGGCAATCAGTCGATAAGCAGTTCCGATTGCTACCAAAACACCAATGTTGAGCCACTTGCGGTCAAGATGATATCCAGTCGCCTCAGCTGCAATATCGACCTGAAAGAGGTATGCAAAAGGTGCCACAAGCTGCCCAAAGTACAGTTCCGCCAACCATGTAGCAGGAGATGCCCGCCAAAGCCACTCCATATGCCAATCCTTAACAGATGCCAGTGGAGGCGCGGAACCGGAGAGAATACCAGTGATGAGGGCAATCATGGTAGCAAACAGTGGTGCATCTTCACGTCGAACGACCATGCTTACGATACTTGCAAGGCCGTAAATGCAGTAGAAGTACAGCAAATTTGTGAGAAATGCCAGACCCCAGTCGATGATGGGTACAGACAACAAGAACAAGGGCACGGTGAAGTGCATGCAACCAAGCGCCATACGAGGAAATACAGAAATAACCTTGGCAAGAAAGTAAGCCAGTCGGGAATGGCCTGCTTCGGCCTCTCGCCTGTACAAGAGTGTCTCTTCGGAGAATAGCTTGACTCCAGGGGCACCTGCGACAAGACCAATAGCAATAGCAATCAGAAGTGCGAACTGAGGTGCAGAAAAGAAGTCAATAGCTGTCGACAAGACCTCATAGGGCTCGTGGAATAAACCGACAAACATAATACCGTTTTTAGGGTTGTTGGCGAGACCGAGCAGAGCACCTGCGAGAACAGCAAGACCCATCTCAGCAAACAGAGCAACCCTCGCGCGGTATTGCTGAAGCATTGCACGGCAGAGGCAGAGCCAGCCTTGCTTGATATAGGGGGCACCACGCTTCTTGAGGGCCTGACGCATTCCTGTATCACCCAGCATCGTGGACCTGACACTTCTACGGTCGTAAGTTTCTTCCGATTTGTTCTGGCGCATCTTAGCCCAGTGCGAGATCAGTGCTTCCTTGGAAACATCACCGGCACTGTTGTATTCCCGACCGTTACCAGTGATGATGTCGGTAATTACATCAGCATGGTTGCTGTGCTCTGGGAACTGGAAGCCCATGCTCTCGAAGTATGTCTGTGACTCCATTTGAGGGCCTTCATAAATGGTCTGTCCGTTACCGAGCAGGATGAGATTATCAAACAGGTCGAAAATTTCAGTTCGCGGCTGGTGAATGATGACAATAATGGAGATGCCAAGTCTTGCGATGGCCTTGAGCGTGCGCATAATGGATGATGCTGCGGTAGCATCCAAACCACTGGTTGGTTCATCAAGGAAGATAGCCATTGGCGCAGCTGCCAATTCCATGCCGATACTCACTCGTTTTCTCTGACCACCACTTATGACAGGCTTGCCTACGCTGCCGACCCGAGAATCTCGCACGTGCGAAAGCTCTAGACAGTCAATCACAGACTCAACATGAGCTTCAACATCTTTCTTGCTCCAGTTACGAGGAAGTCGGATACGTGCTGAGTGCACAATGTTCTCGTAGACCGTCAGCTCAGGCAATATGATATCATCTTGAGGTACATAGCCTGTCAACTTCTTGTACTGCTTCATCTTGCCTGGAGTATTGTTGACCGCAACGATACCGCCAGTATTGCTTGTTTTACCCATCAAAACATTGACAAAGGTCGATTTACCAGCTCCTGAGCCACCCATGACAGCAACCAGCTGTCCCTGCTCAATAGAGCCTGTGACGTTCTGAAGGATGGGTCTTGGGCTCTTTTTGGGATGAAAGACAAGATCGGAGTATCTGAAGGAGAGGCCAAAGTTGGTTGCCTCAGCTGCCCGTCGCATGGATTCAACAAAAGCTTTAAGCTGTGGGTTGGCCTCTAGTTCTTTCTGCTCTTGCTCCGAGCTGTAGACGCTGTTCCGCGAGAGAGTAGCCTCAAAACCAGTTCGGGCCCGTCCTTCTCGGAAGTTTTGTCCATATGGTGAATAAGGGCTGTAGCCAGGCTGCATAGGAGCCATCTCATTATCATGGTCTTCGGGCAACTCCTTGTATCCCCGCCCAGTGATGGTCGCTCTGACGGCCCTCATGGTCTTGTGTCTCTTCAGAGCACCAGCATGGGCCTTGGATGTTCTCTGCCATCGGGAACGGAACATCAAGACGAACATCCCGACAAGGAGGAGGAAATCGAGGATGAATAGAATGGCAACAGGAATAAGATACCTCTCGAAGGAGGCACCTTCCGGACACCTGCTACCAGATAGGCATGGTGTTGGAGTCGAAGCACCGGGCTGGCAATAGGAGCCGGCAGGGCATCTGATCTTCTTCATGCCCTTTTCTTCCAAGGGACAATAGTAGCCCGCTTGGCAAATAATTGGCTCGAAAACTCCCATTCCCACGTTTGTGCCGTTCAATGAGCAAGTCATGCCTGAGAGGCGTGCAACAGTGCACTTCTCAAGAGGAGGACACGATTGAGGGAGTGAATTGATGGTGTTGTTCTGGCCTGTAAAATGTCAATTTCGATTTCAAGCAACCCTCATCAGTGAACTTACAAAGGAATCCTTCTTTACAGCCATACTCCTGCCAGGAAGACACGTTCTGCAGCTGCAGGGGAAGGGCACCAGGCCTCCAGCAGGGTGCAGCATCAATAGGAAGCTTATCGTTAAGAAGTTGATATGTGGTTCTGTAGAAACTGGTTGAGAAGCTCGATCGGTTGGTGCCAGTACAGTCTCGGTCGTAAACAGTGAGCGTGTTCTTGTCCTTCAATGGCTTAAGAGAGCGGCTCTTGGAGTCCCATACGAGATCACCTCCCACAGGAGGATTGGAATTGTCTTCCATGGGCAGATCGAGTGAGCCCTTGGGATTCTTGGCCTTGTACCATTTTCCGCTTGTGATGTTGTATACCCCTTGTGTTTGGTTTCCAATGCATTGCCATGCTGCTTGGCCATTATCGAAATTTGCTCCGGCTTCGGCGAGCTTATCGAGTCCAGGTAATGCACGAAGAGCGCAAAGGCACGCAGTTGTGTCGAGGAAGCTTGGCGTATCGGGCCTGGCACCAGGAAGGAAAGGTTGTTGTGGTAGCTTAGCGTCGTCGACGCCATAGCTTGAAAGCGACATTGCGGCGTATCACTTGTTGCTCAAAAGGGTAGAGAGGTTATTGACAACCTTGAGTCTCTATTTTTCACTTATATCCTCGTGGGAAAGGACGAGATGCGACAACGACGACAGTCATCAGGTCAAGCCAACAGGGCGGCATGTACTCCATCTTATAAGCCGGCTGGGGTTTTGTGATACTACAACCTCAATGAGGAAGAGAAAATGAAATTCATTGCTTGAGATCCATACGGGATTCCGAGCCCAGGGTTCGGACGTGGGATCTACCATTCAAGGAGCCTGAATGAGACTCATGCGATGGACCTTGGGCAGTGCTTGTCAGATTTTAGTCTCTGTGATGGATGCACAGGGTTGGATCATCCATTCCCAAAAGGCGGTGCTCAAGAATCCTCCTAGGGTTTCAAGATATAGCAATGTTTAGGGTCACTTCTGAGCGGAGACTCGGAGCGATTATCTCGCCATTGACCGGGCCAGCAATACGAGAAAGAGGCCATATTCCGGTGACGAAGCAACGTCGTGCTGAATGATATGTCTTGATATGGAATCCAGGTTCTTTGGCGATGGAACGCCAAGAAACGCTGTCAGCCTCTTTTCTTTTCCTCCATATTGCCGATGCCAGCAACCAATGCCTCAACAACAAGGACAAGGCCAGGGTCTGTGACATCAGAGGCGGCAGCTCCTGCGGGTCGTCAGCGCCTGGTCAAACCAGATAAAGACTAGGTCGAGGCGCATTTGCATCTTGCTCAGCTCTGAGTTGTGGGGAGCTAAGGCTTAGCGAAAACGAATTTCGATATGACGGGAAGACATAGGGCTGATCTGACTTGCTCGACTGAAGTCCTCTTATGGAATGACCATGTCACTGACCGACTGGTGTTTCAAGAAAATGGCTTGATAAGGTCTCATCTCGCGCTACGACGCCACTCTCCTGGCTAGGAATATAGATGTCAGCAATGGCGTCGAGCCGCGAGATGATGCTTGGCTGGATTTGTTAGCTGCGCAATCTTATTCACACAATATCCACATCTTATTTTAACGTCCCTGGGAGCTATTAACTGATGAAACCCTACTCCGTAGACAGATTCCATTCTGACTGACGCGGACCTAAAAAAAGATTGCTATCCTGCTATCGTGCAGTCTTGGTAGCAGTGTCAGCGATAACGATGAATCCTATCCCAAGGCTCGCGGCATGTGCTTCCCTTTTCGGGTCCGACCAGACGCGATGATACCGTCACGTCAACACTCATGTTACCTTGACTGCCGATCTTTAGGAGAGGCAAGAATATGCAGCTCAGCTCGCCAATTCTGGAACTAGAAGCCCAGCAATATTCAAGATCATATAATAGAATATGGGCCTCTAGTAGATGTTGGATGGATTCCGAGGAACAAAAGAGAAATGGTGCGTCTGGGAGGCGGTGTCAACTTCCTCCACGACTCCATAATGCTGACTCGATGACGAGACGCTGGTTCACAAGAGAGCTCCAACAGCCTGTGATAACAAGTGTATCACGTACCGACAAGGCGCCTCTCATGAGTCTGCGCAAATGTTCAACACTGACGATTGTGCAAAAAACTACGTCAAAAATCGTCGTATATTTAACCAATACTTCGGTGGATACTGAGCTTGGTTCATGGTCCTGCGAGAAAGGAAAGGGAAGCTGTTGAAAGTTTATCTTGTCATAGGAATGAAGAAAAAGGAGAATAAGCTGTACTGATAGCGACTGTGAGAGAAGCCTCTCAATTGTCATAAGATCAAGGCTATTCGAGTGGGACAGTGATCGAATTGATCTATGGCTGCGTTCAAGCACAGCGTCCGAAGTGCTGGCCAGCCTCTCGACCAGATCAGAGAGAGAAGTGTCTCCAATCTGAACTTATTTCTGGACCTACAAGAAGTCTTTAACATTGGAGAATCTGAGAGCTTTCAACATCAGCGATGAGTTCAATGAAGCTATCCGACTGGGCAATGTATTTGGCTGATACTCAAGCTGGCAAGAGTATTGAACCGAAATGATGATTTAGAAGACAAAAGGTCGAGAACTAGTTGCTCACCGTATAAGCAGCTCCGAAGAAACCGAGCGCCGGAGGGTTATCACAGGATTTAGATCAAGTACCAGAAACAGCGCTGTGGGTACAGGGTAGCGAAGCCGCATGAAGCCATACAAGTTCAAGATGGAGCACGACTATATGGCTTTAGAAAATGGTGAGCTGCTGTAGGAACAAGGAAATCTCTCGCTGAATTTGTCAGATGAAGCCACCGTATTCATAAAGGTGTAGGAGAAAGGCTCTTTATCTCACGTGCAGAAGTAGATAGAGGTCCTCGAGATCTGACTGTTATAGCAAAGTCTCTCCATCTGCCAATCAAGTCACAGTGGCACTCAATTTAAAGCCGTGAATAACCTGTAATCATGGAGGAATGAACACTCTCGCTGAATTGCCGCAGCAGCAGTGTATAAGCATCGAACCCATAGAAAAATTTAGCGCAGCTATATCGACTCCGGATCCTCATGTAGTAGAAGGTAGATAAGAATAGAAGCTTATCCTCACAACTGTGATATACTAGGCTAAGATTCAGCTCTACCCCTGAATAACTACACAAGAAATTGATAAAAAATAGAATTGAGTGACTATCAATTGGTCGTTACGCCTCCTTTCTCACTCTTCGTGATGTGTTATTGCACATACCGGAAAGTGGAGGGCCATGTCAACGACGCCCTTGAACTCTAACGCCAGCCACTCCGACTCTGAAGGGCTCAAGACATGTCAATTACACTTATTAGTTGCCTGAATTCGGCTGGCAAGTTACTCAGTCAAATGAGAAAGGAGGAAACAATGAAATGACGAATCATTTGTATGGCTGTTATCTGTCATGTCTTGTGAGGTCTGTGGCGGAACACAGCGGGGGGATTCCGGCAGGGGAGGACTTCCGAACTCGGAACCGAGGCAACAAAAACAATAAAAGACAATGTTAATTGCAAAGAAGAACTCTCAATGAGTTATATTGGGTTAGTTCAGCTGAAATTGATGTAGAATCTACACCAAGAATGGATTGCAATCAATAGTTTGTGATTGGACGTATGTGTAGATGCGGTGTGAGATCTTCGGTAGGGGGAGCCGAATTCCATGTTATCTCAATTGCCTGCGTTACCTCCTCAAAACTAACAGGATTTGGTACCTTTGGTTAGTTCTCGAGCCGATTGTGGCTTGCTTACCTAGCCAACGAGGGGTCCGTACCTGATTCGCAATCCAGTTCTTCCTTTCACAACATAAACATTGTTGCTTTGTCCTGTTGACCGGCTGTCAAACAACACATCAAGAAATAATGAAGATCACTCAGGTGAGTCCGATCAAGTTTCACTCACGCCAGTCTCTGTGGGATGCCCTGGAATTTTGCTGACAGCACATGATAGCTTTGGTACTATCCTATCAAAGGACTTCGAGGTATTCAAGTTGAGTCGGCCAAATTAGGCCCACAAGGGCTTCAATATGACCGTCGTTTCATGCTTTATAAGATCGAGAAGTCGGGCGACTTCAGCAAGATCCAATTGTCCGGTCACCCAGAATGCAGCCTTTTCGCACAAGAAGTCGTTGGCGACAAGATCCGGGTCAAGTACCTGATCCCAGAAGAACCACTTGTGCCGTGGAAACCAGAGCAGGACACTGTCCTTGAAGTCCCAATTGAACCGGAGATCAATGAATTGACCAAGGCCGACGTCAGCCTCCATCAAAGTCGTGTTATTGCATACCGCATGGGACCTAAATATGATGCATGGTTCACCGCTTGCTTCGGTTTCGACACAGCTCTCGTCTTCATTGGCGATGGTCGACGCCCTGTGCTAGGAACATTCTCTCCCAAGGCTCAGGCTACTCCTCCAACATGGCCAATGCTGCTTCTCAACCACCTTCTAGGGAAGAAAGCCAACGAGGATGATTGGATTACCTTTACTGATTGTGCTCCCTATCTGTTCACCACAGAAGAATCCCTCAACAATGTCAAAGCCCGGCTATCGACATGCGACGTTGAAATGAAGGTTATGCGGCCCAACATTGTTCTGGATGGCGAGACCGCATGGGATGAGGACTTTTGGGCACAACTGACCATTAATGGAGCCCACCAAGTAGCTCTCACCAAGATGTGCGGACGATGCACTTCGCTCAACGTTGACTACTCCACTGGCCGTGCTGCCAAGGGAGAGCGTGGCACGGTACTCAAGAAGCTCATGTCTGACCGAAGAGTCGACACTGGATCAAAGTATTCTCCAGTCTTCGGCAGATACGGCTTTCTAACCAGTAACTCTGGTGGCGATACGACCATATCCATTGGTGACAGTGTGGAAGTGACCAAGAGAAGCGCAGAGCGTACTGTATGGGACTGGGCACTGGGAGATCCCAAAATCGCAAAATACTACCAGTCTTCCTCAGACACCAAGTCGAGCATACCCATAGTTCTCTCATTCTGGCTGACGGCTGCGGCTCTGCTGGGTCTGCTACCTTGTTGGTTTTTACTTGCCTGAATAAACATACCCATCTCTTCGATCAAGTTGCCGGAAAGAGTGACAGGTGCAGCAACGTTGCTTCAGCGGACCGCCCTCAAACTGACGGCCGATATCTTTGAATATGCACAATCTTTCAAAGAAGGCAGCTCGTAAAAGCAGATGTGACCTAAACTAGCTTTGTGTCCGGCCGCAAGCGCCCAGTGTCCGTCCGCCATATCTCGGTGCGGGAGGCCGGAGGGGTGGGGACTGGGGTCAGCCCTTTACCTCCCAACGCCGAGACGGAGCGGTCTCTCTTCGGCATGGCAGTGTCCGTAAAGGGCCGGAGGCGAGCAGTCACACGCAACTGACAACTTCTTGTCCGAGCATCTGGAAACGTTCCATCAAACCCGTGCATTGTAAAGATTTGCCGAAGTATGACGAGGTCGTTACACGAACTAGTCACACAAAAGCCCTAGCACAATCTGAAGAGCATGGCATGCCCTGCCACCCCGATCGTTGAGTGACATGAATATGCATGGTCGAATAGCTCGTCAACTGATGCTTGTGAATTTTGAATCAAAGCGAGACAGGGCAAAAGAGTTCAGCCAGTCTCTAAGCGAACAACCAACGGACCAATGAGTGAGGCGAAAGCCGGAATCAACAGTGATACTATCATGTATGCTCGGACAGCTCGCAAAGCACCTCAAAAGCTCCGGGTACGTTCCCCGATGGGACCGTGTCGGCCGGGTGGGCGGGATGTCGGATCCGTTGACGATGGGGGGTGTGTCGTGCCTCGTGATAGTTGTTAAGGTTGTCGGCATGACTCAAGTAGTTCCGTAGAAACGAGGAATGATTGAATACCAAAGTTTATATGGCGGTTGTGTATCATACACGATATCGAAGCATTTGCGGAGCTGTAAGTGTCTACTTAAGGCATTGGCGGTTTTCGGTAATTTGGAAAACCCCTAGTTCGTGTGTTGGTGCTGCTCTCCGCCATTAGAAGCGTCCCTGGACTCGCGAGTGCACCATGTGTAGAGTGGAAACAATACGAGACAGCTTCTAAGTTGTTCTGGAAGGCTTCTGGTGAAGATTGGTCTTTTTGGTGGGCCGCTAAGAGCGTCGATCAGACTGGGGGCGGCGTGAAGCCTAGAATAGCATCATCCGCGTTAAAAAAGGCATCCATAGCTAGCTCTGTCAACGATCTCGGTGCTGATATTCCCTCAGAGTAAAGTAGGTGCTGTAGCTTCTTTTCCTTCACTGCGCCATGGCCCAGACACAGACTGCGACGCTCCACAAGACTGCCACAGCGATCCGGATGTTTCCCATAAGAAGATGATGCACCTTATTCCACGTCAGCCTGTGTCTGGTAATGGAAGTTGGTTGTCCATGAGCAAGGCGATCGCATTGACCCGCGCAACCTAGTCCAATCCAGTCAAAATCGCTCAGGGAAGGGAAGGACAGGGTATCGAAGTAAGCATCCAAGCGAGGTGCTAAGAGAGGAGAGAAAAGCTTAAAGTGATGTAGCAATGAGAATGCTGAAAAGGTAGGATCGTGATAAGATGAGACAAGAGATCTACACGATGGATGGTGCACGCACTGAGAGAAAGGCAGGGACTCGATACGAGCGAGACCCGAGGCGGACGATAGAAGAGGAAAGGGCAACCAATGCCGTAGGTAACTTTAGTACATACCTAGGTTAATCCTTAAGGTAGGTAGGCAGGTAGGTAGGTAGGTAGGTAAGGAAGGTGGGAGGGGAGATTACAGGACTTTGGCCTCTTTCCTCACTGTCCAATGTCCACCTCAACTCTCACCTCAAGTTGGCAGGTACCGCTAGTCAGCAGCTACCGTGCCTAACGTCGAGAACTTACTCGTAAACTCCAGGCCAACCAAGGCTCATCAGATTGAATTGCTAGGTCTCTTGTATAAGATGGCGAGATTGGGAATAACGATAACTCCCGCTGAGGTAATGATACTACTAATCAAGGTCTTGTTCATGATTCAGTTTCACATCCACCTCGTCGATGACTATGATGATGGCAATAACTTAGCTAGCAGCCTAGCATTTAGCGGTAGAGAAGGAGTCAAAGCTAGATGCAGAATGTTTTCATTTATGACGATAGCAATACACTAACTAAAGTTGATGCGTGTGTTGCGCTCATCCTCTTGATATCCTCTGGTTCGCCCTGTGTCTGTCTGGCTTGAGCCATAGTCTATTTCGAGCGCCGACCCTAAAAAAACACCAGTCCCATCCATAGAAATCGTTGTTTTTCTGTCCTTGCGCCATGAGCCAAACCGAAAGTTTTGTTGGCTCCAATAAGATGAGATCATAACGACGTTCCCCCATTGACTTTTCTCCCGCCCAAAAGTACTGTCAGCAGCCAAAGTTACTTCTGGCAGTGGAGGTAGGTAGGTTGAGGAGATAAGACCAAATCGTGGGGTAAACCCTCCGAAAGTAAGAAAAAGAAACCAATAGACAGAAAGAAAAAAAAAAAAGACCAACAAACACCGTTTTAATGCAGGCGATGAACACAAGCCAGGTATTACAAGGGAAAAGACGGAAAGGAAAAGGGGGAAAGGAGATGAAATGAAGAAAAGAGACAACATCAAAAGAGACCAGTCAGGATCACCTGTAACAGATCAGATCTCCTAAATGGGAAAATTCGTAACTGGGACTGTAGATTGGAGGAGAGCTCCAGCAACATGACACGTCTAACAGTCCAGTCTTTCCCATCGTTGCGTTGAGTGTTAGGCTGGTCTGGTCGGGCCTGGCCAGGCCCTGTAAGCTTGGGTTGTAGACTTGGGTAGGGCCACAAGCGAACGAGACGGCGAGACAGAAGCGTTGGAGCTTGGTGAGCTAGTGAGGGAGAGCTCCTCTCTCCAAGTCGCAGGGGCCAAGGGGGAGGGGTGACTAGTGCTGCACAATTCCGAAAACGGGCCACAGGTCCCTGTGAATGGAATCTCCCACGTGGAACGTGCAGGGCGCTATTCCGTCATGGAATTCAGAGGCAGAAGCGTAAAAAAGTCAAAGTAACCCAAAATAACACCGTGTGGCCGAATACCCAGGAGGGACACTGACACAGTCCGACTGAGTCACTGTATCAGCTCCTAATGTACTACAAGTTGTTTTGTTTGTTGGTTGATGTCTCGTCCAATGCATCCATGCGTATGTGTTGTTCTTCGAGGCCCAGCTCAGCTCAGCTGAACTGGACATGATGGGGAATTTCTCAAGCCAGTGAGTGTAAGTCGAAATGACGTTGTGTGTCAACTGAAAAGTGCAAAGAAATGCTGTGATGGGTGCACGCGAGGGGGTGTGTGACGGTGCGGTAGCCGTGCATCCAGAGCCAGCTCCGGGCTGCCGTTCCGCAGTACGTAGCGTACTGTAGTGTAGCGTAGCAAGTAACTTGTGCCAAGTGCAATCAAATCAAATGCCCATGCTGAGACCATCTTCTCTGATTCCAAATGTACATCTGCACCGAGACCAAGAAGGAGGAGCTTTCCACGTCCTGCTTGGGGTTGAGCCTCTCACAGTTGGTAAGTCAGGCCATCTCAGTTGGTGCCGAGTGAGGTTGCAGAAGCAGAAGCAAAAAAAAAAGGTGAAAGCACAACAAAGCAGCTGCACACCCATTTTCGCATGTGGCTACCAAAGACTGTCTCGGCACTAAATGACTTGCGCATGTACACAGAAGCCGTTAAGCAGACTGCGTGCAAGGTCGGCATAGATGAAGCTTGCAGTAGGTGCACTCCCAGATCATCCAGTGAGGACCGGACCGACAGTGCTGGCAGATCCACTGGACAAGAGTGTTGTCCGACTTGATCATTCGGAACTGGTGGGCGCAAGCGTTGGCCATTTTGTCGGGAATTGTGGCGGTGTTGTGGGTGATACAGTAAAGGTGTAGATGCTGTTGAGAGCCTCTTGAACCCTCTCACAAGATTTGATGGCCTGATTGGGTGTGGCTATGTTCCTGGGGGAATACAATATTAGCCTTGCATACATGCATGAGACAGACAACCCAACATGGGCTGTATGTAAGTTGTAAGCAGATATGTAAGATGCGGTATGTAGAACGCAACCTCATGTCCGCTCTTCCCTGGACTTACGCGATAGCTGTTGTATGAAGTGTGAGGGCTTTCAAGGCGGAGTGCGGTGAGATGTTGATGATGCAGTGTGACAACAGGATGAGAGCTGGCCCTTTATGGGTGTAAAAAGTGAGAGTTGAAGTAGTAGAGTAGGCAATGTGTCAGAGTTGCTGTGGAAGACGTCGTGATTCATCAACAGCTGAGTGAGGGAGGAGGGCCACAGGTCTTTATACTTGAGAACGGGAGCGAGGAGCAGGCGACGTGACAGAGTTTCGTTGTTGGTGTCAGTTGCACGCTCAGTCGTTGCAGCAAGGCAATGCAATACGGTTCGAATGTAAGGTACAGAGCAAAGATCAGAGTTCTGATATGATGTCGTTTGCAAGGAAGCACTGTCAAACGGAAGCCGGGATGAGGAGGGCCGGGATGAGGCTTGCAGCAACGGCCTGGGAGATAGACGACGGAAGAGGTACGAGCAACGAGGCGGAAATGCCGACAGGGTGGTGCCAACACCAAATTGAGTAGATTAAACGGACGATTGACGGGAGACAAAGCGAGCGAGCGAACAGGCGAGGCAAAGACGAGAGGGAGCAAGGTTATGTGAAGTGAGGTAAGGTAGATGAACTATGGGTATGGTATGGATATGGAGGCTCGTTCCTCTGGTACGGTAGCTTCAATGTTACAACAACGAGGAACTCCCGGGGGACGTTGGCGATAATGTACCCGCCAACGGGTCCCAAAATCATGGTGTGTGGAATCTGTGGATGGAGGGACGGACGATGTTGAAGGCCGTGCCCTTGCTTGACTTTATCCTGTCCTGACTGTCCTTTTGGTCTTGAGCCGTCATGCCCATGCCAGGGCATTAAAGACAGTTAATGGGGAATCTTGGGTGTAAGTACTATAGGTAGAGCCTTACGTGGTACAGGCAGTGCAGTACTGTATTGTACTAACTCAGAAGTATAGGTAGTTCTCTCTCCTCCTGTCGGCCCAAATCCCAGATGTTGCCCCAATTCCCGTTAGAGGTACGGGACGGTACAGACGGACGGACGGGGTTTTGTAAAGGATGCCCTGTCCTTGACGCTTCTGGAAGATTGAGAAGAATAAAGAGGGGGAGGGGGAGAGAAGAGAAGCACAGGGAAGGGAAAACCTCCACTAACAGATGGAAGGGAAGGGGGGTGTATATCTTAGGCTGGAGGACGGGGCCCTCTAAGGAAAACAGCCTAGGGATCGGTTCCAGCAATTGAAATGGGGTTTGTAGGCAGCGAATGACCGAGAAGAAGCACAAGCAAAAAAAGTGAGTGAGAGAATGAATGAGTGAGTTAGTGGTGGATGGTCAGTCAGGTACCGAGACCGAATGACAAGGTAAGGATACGATCCTAACCTACCTAACCTCCACTATCACATTGAAATTCAATTAGACAGGATCGAATGCGGTTGGGAATGGGGACCTCTGCAAGAGTTTAAGGTATCCACTGATGCAGGTACGTCGCCTTGTTTGATCGCGCTAGGTACGGCCAATTACTGCATGTCGGTTATGGACGACCGAACGAGCAGACTCAAACAGACAGAAAGAGAGGAATTAATTGGGAAGAACAAGAGACAACTCAATGTCAAAGGAGGGGAATGCCAGATTAATGAGGAGAATAATTCTTCAAGGTAAGATAACGCAAGTCAACTTGTTTAGCAACTAACGCACTCCGTATCTAAGGTAGGCATCTAAGGTATGGATGGTGTGGTAAGGCTACAGTAGAATATTGTACCTACCTATTCGAGTAAGCTAAGGTAAAGTTAAAGGTTAAACGACACCTCAAACTTAAGAATAAGGCAGCAGCAGAAAGGACTCAAAAAAGTCAAAAGCAAAAAGCCAACTGATTTGGAATGGCAGGCTTTCGCTGAGGCACACCTCAGCCAAATCAAAACCTACCTAAGCATAGGGCACCCGTGTCCTGGTTCTCGGGGCCAATCCAGCCCAGCAGCGCCAGGATCATATTTCACAGTGGAGTCCTTCACTACCTTACGCCCCAGGGCCACTTCTAGGGGGTGCAGCACTGAGAAAAAAAAGAAAAAAAAGAGGCTGTGAACTCTCTTGGATTGGATTGGGCGTAAGCCGCAAAAGGGGAGCCAAAAAAAAGCTCGTGAAGTGGTGCTAGGCAGCTTCTGAAGGCAGACGCATGCATTCTAAAACTGCCCTTACGGAATCGATACCGAAAGTGTGGCAGATAAACCCAAAACCTTTGGTCTAGACTCTAAGAGTCAGCACACTGGCCGTGCCGAGGCGAAATGTCCACTCTGAAATAGTGAGGACTGACTGCCTGGTGAGGTCACAGATAGGTAGCTTCTGACCATCACGATCTGAAAGCTCCAGTTCAAGAAGAGGTGTGATCCGGCAAAAAACAACAACATGGACTTCTTGTTTTCTTCACGTCTTGGGAGTTTGTATTCATCCATTCATCCCTGAGTGTGATGTAAGAAGAAGCTGACCCCACACCGCGGCGCGGGTAAGAAATCATATTCACCCAATGTCGAGATAGGATATTTACCGAAGGGGTAATGATCCTAGTGCAAGATATTCGACGTGTCGTAATTGGAGGAGGCTTCCGTACGCAGCACAGCAGGGTGTTTGGGAAAGGTACCAAATAGAGTAGGAGATGCTCATCAAAAGACATCTAACTACCTCCTAGACAGACAGAACTAATCAGAGCAAGCAATTGAAGAGTGTTGATATAAAAGTGTGGCTTCGGAGAATAAACCAAGCCACGACAAACAAATCTGGAAGGCAGCCAGTTTCAAATAAGTTGAAGCGTCAATCACTGGACCTCTTGTCGTCTCTTTTCTCCATGCATATACGACTCACACATAGTTATTACCAACCGCCCGGGCCTCTTTCTGCCTTGCCCAAGGTTTGCGAATGGAACCTCCTCCACTACAACAAAAAGACGCCTGGAAACTCAGCCCTAAACTTCAAACATTGTCACTAGGCGAACTTCACCATGTCAAAAGTCCATGATCCTGCAAACCCTAATGTTCCTTGCCCAAACGAAATCATGCCACTGGAAACTCGCCGGAGCCTCCGACCACAAGTCTGGTCCTGATCTGTGCTATCTGGGTCTGAGGCTGGGGGATATCATAATGAGCTCTCAACCCCAGACATACATATGACACTCGCCAACAGGGAACAATTCGCAAGAAACAACAGCCGGATGCAGTAACGTTGAACTGACCGCTGTCCCTATCATCAAACCTAGTACCCAGCCGATCATCTGTTGGCGGTACTCTGGAAATCTCCCGTTCAAACAGCCATTATCAAATTTCATGTCCAAGCACAAGCCAATACAAACAGCCGCCTCATCACTTGTTATTTCATTGAACGTACCGTAACAAATCGGCTTCTTTCCGGGGCTCATGGAATGATAACCCTGTCGCTATGCCTGCCGGGCCCAGTGGCTTTTCTGCTGTGTCGTTTCTTACAGAGTGTTTTTTCATTTTTTAATGTCTTTGCGTTCAGACCCTCAAACGCCACAATCAACTCCCGTCCGAAACATCTTGGTGCATGCTGGTCTCTCTTTTTAGCTGCAGGGCCGTAAAACAAACTCTAGAGTATAGCGGCCAATCATAGCTGAGGAATTAAGCTAGTTCTTTATGACTGCCTCTGTGCCTTTTTAGAACAAGTTTGCCTGTGCATATGTAGTCTATTCACACCGGTAATGTCGCTGCTGTTTGGCGGTCACTTTGTCCCGACGTCTTGTCTTGTCTATTATCTGCTGCATTGGTCAGCTTTACGCTATCCCATCTGCTGCACCTTTTCGGATATACAGGCGAGCATTCGCTCGCTATTCACCCACGTTTGGCGGGGAGGCGTGGCTGAATATCCTTGCAACTCGTGGACCCCCATCCCGATGCTGGATTCATGACGATGTTGAGCCTCATTCACTGGCCGCCAGCCTCAGTCCACTCTAGCTTAGGCCGGTCGACCCGTCCCGTTTATTAGAGATATTAATGACATACAGAGTATACTTCCTACATATGGATCTAATTACGTTGTCCCGCATGTTTGTATCGGCTTGTTGGGGGTTTTTGGTCGGTGGTGATATTACTCCAGAATATGTTTGTTTACTCAGACGAAGGCTGACTTGGTATGTATGGATGGCAGCAAAATCACATTTTGTGATTATAACATAATCCGGGTATTAACAACTTCTTACTTTTGTGTGTGTGTATGGCCTGATTCTGATTGTCCCCTTTCAGCGAGATGCACCGAGGCAAAGTGAAGTTGTTCTGGGCCTACTTCCTTTTTCGATCTGTGACTGATGGATGACCCCATACTCACTCCTTCTCCATCCCCTCCTCCTCCACTTTCCACTTTCCGCTTACACGGATTGGAACATGAACCTAGGAAACCATCAACTCATCCATACCTGCCTTAGCTACCGACTGTTACCTTCCCTTCCCACTCTGAATACCTACCTCCCTTACCTCTAGGTAGGTAGTTCTCAAGACCCTGTAATCGAAATCTCGTCTGTCACCCCTTTTATTTTATTTTTCATCGTATCTCGGGAGCCTTTCTCTTGGCTTCTCCGTCTTCATTACAAACACCAACGTATCATTGTCAACCGTCGTCGCCTCGCTACCAAATTTTCCAGATGCACGGCGACTCCATAGTCGATCGCAAGTCTCAGCCGCCCAGATATGGTAATCCGCCTGATTACCATCTCTAATTATCCGGTATTGGACTTTCTGAGATCCTCTTTGATAGCTACCCTACATAGAGCTCTCTTGGCAGATATCCTCACCCTGCTCAACTGACTACGACTGCCTATGATCTTAGTGTACCTGCTACAATCGTTGAATCTGCTGACTTCAACACCATGCGACCCTCACACGGACCACCAGCTTACCCGGCACAGTTTACTCTCCCCGGAAACGACGCCAAATCCGCTATCCATCCACAAGCAGCCTGTCGCCGGCTTAATCTGGCTGTCCCGGCATTTCAACCGCCCCCATTTCCACTAAGGCATGTCGACAAACCCCCTGGTCACCATTAAACCGCTGCGAGCTGCAACTGTCCTGCAGTCTGCCACACTTTTGGAAAGCCACCCGTCTGGGACCCTTGCTCCCACAAGCCAAGATCGGTGGCCGTTGAATTTCAAGAATGCCCTACATGGGCTTCAACGGGCGTTCAACCCTCATTTTAACGCATCGCTTCTGAAACTGAAACCAGGAGGACCGCATATACAGCATCATTGCGTTTGCTGAGAGAGAGTTTGCTCCTTCAACCACCTCAATGTTCGGCCAAATGGAATAGAGGACCGCCTCGCCTGGGTTTCATCCCCTTGTCAGTGACCATAAAGAGTAAGAAGAAGCAATTGATCGGTTGTTGCCCTTTCTGCTTTCGAACCCAACGGATACGCGTTCCCACACCCGTTCAGAGTGCAATTGGATATTCTTGCATGTCAAAATCTGACATACATGGTTTTTCATCTCGACTTGAGCGCATCGAACGGCCCAGTCCACATCTGCCGGGGTACCGGCATCACATTTCCCCCATCTGCAAGTGTCTCAATTGTCTCTGATCTCCAAGCGGAGTCTCTGCCGTATACGGTCACCATCCCGGTGTCTTGAACCCTCTCGATCTTGAGTGACGTCGCTAACTCCATAGCGATAGTAACCCAGAGCTTCAGTTTGCATGTGTTGAAGCTTGGACCTAAGATTCTATGTGCCTCACTCAACTCTAGCTTTGAGATGCTGTCTCACAGTGCTCATGCGCTGAGCTGGATGTTTCAGCTCTTGATTCCGGAACTCTAATTGAATTGTGAGGCTGTTGTTTCCTATTTTTAAACATTTTTCCTCAGCTCTGCATGGCTCAATGGGTTCGTGCTTGGCAATCGTCAAGTCTGGACTTTGTATCAGGTGATGGCATTTTTCAACGGACCACCAAGAGAGCCTACCATCATAATCCACAAATTCCAGAACGCAAGTCGAACTCATGTTCTGGGTAATCAAACAACCGTGGTCCCTGTCGGTCTGGTGTGAACACCTCCACCATCTGGTCATTGGCACATTGGTGTAGAAGTTCCCCGTGCAAAGCTCGTAGTTGATAACACCACATCTACACTGCTTCGCACGTTACTTTGTCCTAGAACTTCATCCCCGAAGTCAGTTGATACTGAATCTACGACTTCGAAGCGAGTTTCAGGGCAAGGAAAGTTTGCTGGCAATCGGTTTCTAATACTCTGACCCAGATGCCCGGTTTCTGGGGCTCCGAGGTATGAGCCTTTTTAATCTATGCTCAAGACTACCGATCCCACGCTGTTGGTTTTTTTTTTTTTTTTT
>JABSTL010000939.1:0-32098 GCA_013759095.1 Fusarium sp. NRRL 29148
GAATGATGGCGAGAGCAGTGAAGGCGGAGGTTCTTGGCCGATCGGCGTCTCGGGATCGGGGTGGGCGGAGACGGAAGCGGAGGCGGGAGTGGAGGGAGCGGGGGAGAGTGATAATGAGTCTATGGATTGCTCAAGGGATTGTTCGTTGTGCGAGGTGGAAGCATCTGCGGCCTCTGTCTTGGGAGAGTAGAAGGAGGGCAGAGCTGAGCTGGAGCCCGCCGGTGAGCCTGTCATGGTATCAGACGGCATGTTCTGGCTTAAGGCGGGCAAGGACGGCGCCGCGATCGGGTTTTGGGGGATTCGGATTCAAGTGTCGCAAACTCGTGCGGAGCGGTTCGCTAAATGCGCATCGATCGGTGGGAGGTAAAGTCGGTGTTACAGTCAGTGCGAGTGAGGTAATTGGGTATACAGAATGGTCGTGTGTAGCCTGTTGTGTTGAAGCAATGGGTTGAGTAATGTAATTCTGTGTATGGCGATAGTTTGCGGAACCATGACTTGATAGAATGGTGGGGTTGCTTCAATTCAAGGGTACAAAACAGGTCGGTGTCATTAGTCATCTGTTTCTACGACATTTCCATCGCGCGCGCTCATGACAATTTGGCTGCGGGGTTGGACCCTGAATATATCGACGTATCTGCGGTGGTGACAGTAAGTTCGTGGGCACAGTCAATGGCACAAGGTTGATTATTGAAGCTGATATAATGATACTATTAGACAGGAATATATTTTGAATCAATAATTGCTTGCAATTGACTGCCTTGACCTTGAGGACGGAACTTGCACGGGACATGCCTCTAGAGAACCTCGGCGAAAGCGGCCGAGGCCGGCGAGCGGGGCGCCGTTGACGGGAGAGTCTCTGTAAGCATTTCCAATCCACCAATGATTCTGAGTCAGTAACCGAAACATGCGGATAATCATCCGCTCCTCATGTGAACTCTTCCAGTTGTGCTGTCGGGTAAGGGGAATTCCGCTTTATATGAGAATCAATATGTCGTTGCGAGTTGTTTGACTCAAGTAATGACGTCTTTGACTTTCCAAGCTTTGAGTTGTTGTCATGATCAGTAAACTTGGTGGCCAAAGTGAATGGTTGATTTATTAGGCCTTCATGTGTTACTTCTAATTGAAGCTATTCCAACATCTCCCGCTGCTTCAAACGTACTTGTGTAACAATCAACCAAAACCTGGGAAATAACGAGGAAGAAATACAGCAGATATCATTTGTCAATGTTTAATAAGTCACCAATGACATGAAGCTACGCAATTACTATAGATGATGAGCCTTTGACTCTCAAAAATGAAGAGCTTTAGGGTAACCCAGCACCATGGCGTTGACAATCTCATGCCAAGACCACGACAGTTTACCAAGCATCCAACGGTCTCCCCGCCATTTATTACCACGATCCCCTCAGACAAACATTACGGAAGCTCACGAGACCACCCCTCATCAGCGAAAATACTTCACTCCCTCGCACGAAACGGCCTGTCACCAAAGAAGGGATGAAACAAGGCCATCTCAGCCCTAATGCAGGTCCAGCGTTACAGTAGGCCTAACCGCCGTGGCAGAAGCTCATAGCTGTCACTCCACGAAAACAAGGGGATGAACCGGTTGTTTCTTTGTTCTGTTTCCCCTGTTTCATGAGTGCGCAGACGGACAAACACGTAGCTAGCTGAAGCTGACAAGGCTGGCGTTACCTACCAGGTGCACCCCTGAACACGCAGCAAACTGCCGAAGGCGCTGGAGCGGTGTGATTGTTCTTTAGGATTAATAACAGGATCGTCTTGGCTGAAGTATCATTTCAAGCTGCAGAGACAGCGAAGTAGATAATGTCGATCTCTGTGAAAGAAGCATGACGTTGAAGGATAGCCCTGCCGGTCCGACTGTGCCTTGGTGATCCTTTTGCACGTGGCTTGCTCATCCCCACTGGTCGATGCTGGCCCTACGCGCCTTGAAAGAACAGCTCATGTTCATACTGTACAGTTCCAAGGAAGAAGGAAGAAAAGCATTACAAGGATAAGATGCTGACTGCACGGGTGTGCTAGAGCTTGCAGGACTGTGGAAATGCCGCATCAGGGAGAGCTTAAGGCAAGGGCTGAGCCTGAGGGGGCTGGGAGCCTGAGGGTGTAAGCCACATCACGCCAAGGGGCCAGTGAAAGACCTCCCAATCGAAAGGAACAGAATAACGTGCTGTTCCTGATCGCGATTGAATTATTCATCGATGTTTGTGTGTATCAGTTGGGGAAAGGAAACAGATATCAATAAGCCACGGCATGCGGTTGAGAAAATTACTTCGAGCCCTATCTCACACGTTGTCATAGATCTGTGTAAATACCGATTCAGCCACATGCCTTTTTTTTAAGTGCTGTGACATAAGAGGCATTGTGATAAATTGAAAAGTGACACATGCAAAAGCAATTACTGCAAGCTAAATCACTCTGAGGCCAGTTGAAGGGATGATGTCTCAGTTGTGTTAAGCGCTGAGGCTGTCATTTTTATAGGGTCACACAAATGAATTGGCAAAAGTAAAGTGAGGTAGATGGTAATGTATTGACATTCATCAAGTATGTACATGAGAACTAGATTTAAAACAAAAACATATTTTCCTTCCTGTATCCTGTGTATCATTCCAAAAGTTTCATATCAATCGTAGCGAGTGATACGCCCCCTGCATCTATCTGCTAGGGCGGCGATTTTCTATTGTGATCATCATAGCATGTAAGACATAAGACATGCATTGTCATCTACTGAGCAGCGACCTTCTTGCCAGAGCCGTAGAGGATGTTCTCGACCTTGAGGTTGAGGTCCTTGACGGAGCCGAGACCGCTGGGGCACTCGGGCTGGTTGCTGACGGCAAGGTTGAGGTGGCACTTCTCGTTAACACCGTGCTTGCAGACGGGGTCGTTGATGTTGTAGAGCACGTAGTTCTGGGCGACCCAGCTCTTAGGCTCGCTGAGGCAAGAGGCGACGTAGTTCATGGAGTTGGCGGCCGCGAGGGGAAGCTTGCCCTTGTCGAGGACGTCCTTGCACTTGGAGGCGTGGACGTACTCGTAGTCCATGGCAATGCCACCGCCCTGCTGGGGGTCCTTGGTGGCAGACTTGCCGAAGCCAAGGTAGTTCCAGGCATCGTAGGAGATGTCGTGAGCACCGCCGGAGGAGTCGATCTTGAGGAGATAGACGGAGCGGCCCTCGTGGGAGACCTTGACGCAGATGTTGTTGCAGTCAACGGAACCGGGCCAGTAGGCGACGCGGTTGGTGTTGATCTTGCAGCCGAGAACTCCAATGCTGCTGGAGTACTGGTCGTGGGGGGTGATGCTGGCAGAGCCGGAGTCACCTCGGGGGAGAGGGCCGGCAGAGACCAGGGCAGCAGAAGCAGCAGCGAGGATGGTGGTGAACTTGGAGAACATGTTGACGGTGTTGTAGAGAAAAAGTTGTAGACTTTTTATATACTTTGGAAGTTGTGTGTAGTTATCCTGGAGACTGGCTCGACTTGTTTATATCTCAACGCACGGCGGAGAGAGGGAATGAATAGGCAAGTTGAGTGTGTTTGTAAGGACTGATCTCAGATCAAGGTCTGGAGCGACGGCCAGCCGAGTGAATGTATGAAGATGTTGGATAAAAGGAGGGAATCTCACAAGAGAGTGTGCGTTGAATCAAAGGAAAGATCTTGCATTAGAGGTGGATGAGACGGGAGTTTATATACATGAATGAGATCGAGTATGAGAGCAGAGCGGCTCCCCACAAGGTCCTGTCAACCGGAGGTACATCCTGAGATCTCGGGGAATCAAACATTTACAATTTTGCAAAAGGGAGAGGCTAGCCAGGGTGTGTGCATGTGTCTAGGAGACAAAGGGCTGCGTGTACATGCATCGAGGCGAAACAGCTTAGACGTGGCCTAGCGAGAGAGAAAAAGTGACCTCTGGAGTTGAAGTTTATGGAGGAGTGGAACTCGGGTGCAAGCATTAGACCCATCAGGTCCCCAGAGTCAAAGTCAGTGAGAGGAAACAAACAGGCGACATGATTCGCGAGGACAGAACATGGGGGCAAGTTCACTAGTCAAGAGGATGTGAGGGTCAAGTTTTTAGTTGTCCCCGCCCGGCACGCTGCCGATAGAGGCTACAGAGGAACAAGTGAGGTGTGGTAGACCCAAGGGCAGCCAGTTGCCGGGTGTCTTCTGGTAGGGTTCCGGAAAATGTCTCAGTGGATGAAAGTGAAATGGAAAATCTTAAGCACGGTGCGTTAGTCAGGGACCCGGCACGGCGGCAGATGCACACACTCAAAGGTTTGAGGTGTCGGGCCCTGGGCTCTGACTGGTTTTGTGCCTGGCACGATGCCACGCTGTGCCTGATCCTCCCTTGGCAGTTTGGCCCCCTGGTTCTTGTTCCTGAGCAACCCATGCCAGTTGCATTCGAGCGTTGTCTGAGCCTCAGGGACCTCTATCAATTGCCATATACTCTCAGCCTTGGGCACGGTAATCGATCGATCGCATGACTTCTTTGAGTCGTGCCATTCATTATACCTCCAAAATCTAGAATAAAGTGTGAGTGGATTAATGTAGCAGTGCAGCTTGATTCGCGCCGTTTTCTCAGGCTATCTCAGGCTATCTCAGGCTATAGAGGTGAATAACTAAGGTAGGGTAGGTAGGCAGACGGACGATGAGACTAGACGGACGGAGCAGAAAACGGAGCGAAAACTCTGCAGGCCCACGATACGTGCAGCATGCTTCGCGCCACGATCGAGGCTCTCAGCTTTGTATGCCTGATATCAAGAAATGTCTGCCTGACAACTCAACGCCGACACTGTGATTGTGATACTGTACGGATGCAGGCACCGTCCAAAATGGTCGCGCTACACAACAGCACCAAGAAATGCCAAATGCCTCAGATTCTCAGATGGTGGATCAGATGAAAACTCATCCAACCAACTACAGCGTCTGCAGAGTCATCTAGGACTTGTCAAAAGTACCATTTTCCAAGGCAAACTGTAGGTCTAATGTCTATGTTACTGTATAATAATTTCGCCGATGAATGCCTTGGAGTTGGACCTGGTGATGATCGTGATTGCCAAGCATTTGGGCAGTCAATGCCACAGACGGTTCGCAGCGGGAAGCCGATAAGCTTGTTTCATTTATTATTCGTGTCTGCGGAGGAAACATGCCAAACATTCCTCTGTTTTCTTAATTAATTGTCGATCATGCTAATGAATCTGGGCATCTATTGACGGGAGCCTGCCTGCCTGTCATGTCCTGTTAGCTTTTGTGATGGAGGGCTTCACAAGAGACATCAAACATTGAGGGCTTGACCACGTCACAGTAAGACAAGGCAATTTGACCCGCGTTCTTGTACTGTACTGTTGGCCTGGTCTCTCAGGTCCGGTCAAGTCAGGATGAGGCCATAGCTACCGCTTCATCAGCCGCTCTTCTTCCAAGGCACACAACGAATCATAGGCAATACTCTTGCAGTCGTCATCTTGGTCTTATTCCTGCAAGTATTGCCTGTGCAATTGGCCGAACCACTAAGCCAAGGCTTCTTCGTCACTATCTCCAAGAGATACTGTGCTCTTTTCTGCCTGTCATTCATACTGTGCGCACCTTTTTTCCGCAATTGCACCCACAAACTGCGTCTTGTCGTTGTGGAGTTTCTTGGTGATGGGGGCCAGAACAAGGTTTTCCTTTCTCCTCTTAGAAGAAGCACTTTAGCGGCTTTCCAGATTTTCGGGCTTTTTCTCGCCCGGCTTTAAGAGAAAAAGAGCCCACTCACACATTTCTGCACCTACATAAATCCAGAAAGTATTCCGTGGAATAAAGAGCAGACCTCTCAACTTGAACGCTATTGGCTAGAGAACTTGTGGCTGAAGCTTGTAGGGCGGACCGCGAGACCCTTTCGAGACTTGACCGCGGCAGAGGCACCAGCCAAACCACATGGCACTTGACACTTCCCATTCATCTTTGACTTTCTCTTTGACTCGAGGAGACAAAAAGCCTCTGATTCAAAGCCTGAAACTCTGCGGCTTTGTTAACTAGAATAGAAAGCTGTTTCCGCCCGGCATTCACCACACACCATCATAACTGACACGACCGTTTATGACATCTTCCACGCACGTTTCTTTCGCCTCTTCCATGTTTCTGGTCGCCGTTCTAGAAAGTAAATCTCGGTTGAGATAGAGTTCCAACGCTCTACCAGCCTCTGAGTTACCTGTCCGCCGGTTCTGGCCGATCTTGTACACAATCACATTCTTTCATTGTGTACGCCTCGTAGAACCGTCACAGGCGCCGTCCAGCACGCCATCAATTGCTAGGTTATGGACGGTTGTCCGGCCGTTCAACAATACAAGCTTCGCCTTGTAGTATCTTCTCCACTTGACCTTCTAAACAGAGTCTGGATAACTTTTGAGTCAGGCTTGTGCTTGTTGACCGAGAATAAATGCATTGCTGTGATTCGGTCGCATGGTGCTTTACATGGTGGCTGCAAACATCAAGGTGGCCTCTAAACACATTATTTACCTTCCAGCTTGGTCTATGATGTTAGGTTCTCGGCTCATGCATCGGCTCCATGGACATTCCTTCGTCATGCAGTCAGGCGATTCATGGTATGAATGGCTTTCGCAGAAATCTAGAGCGTTTGTTGTTCCGATAATGCAGAACGTATTGTTCGTTGTCGGTCCGGGCACCTTGCTGTTGTCTGCATCTTCTTGCCTTCGCTGAACCATGACTTTCGGGACTCTTCTTTCGAGCGCTGATGAACAAGAAGACTTCACTACATCTTCCTACCGAACAGTCCCTTGACTTCAATGTCTGGGGTATTGTGGAATTGGCCCACGCTCGTATTCTCCGTCAACACTTCGGTGTTTGAAGGGCCGTTCCGACGTACATTGGAAACTCCTGTATATCACCCCCACTCACGATCGTCTGGGGAAATACGAACTATTGATCTCCTATGCAAGCTTGACAGTTCCCTGTGGACCGCAGGTAGATCGAGTCTTTGACATGTGGATCGTGCATGAGTGCAGCAAGCTTCTTGATACTGGAGACTTCCAGGTCGCAATGCCTCCGTGATCAGTCTTTTGCTAGATAACTTGAGATGGTGTGCGGACAGGTCTTGTGATATTGATCTGGATGTCCTGAGGAAGACCTTACTCGCTCGATTTCCATGTGTGCGCTCTCATCGTTGGACTAGACGGCCAACCGGCAAGTTGGTCCCTCGACCATTAACTCTCAAACTCTCTAGCCATTGTAGTGGTCGTCGTAGTCTTTGGCATCCACCGGATATCTCACTTTGCCGAGGCCGTATATTCATCCGGCTTGAACTGTCTTTCCTCAACTGCGGTATTTTATTCCGAAGATGCAAGGTTGAAGTTAATTGTTGATTGAATGCATCAGGCTAGCGTCTGTTGTTGTCAATTAGCCCGGTGAATTACCCAAGAAACCAAACTTCAACAGCCAATTGCACATCTCATGTGCCAACTCTACACGCGGTAGAAAATACAAACGGAAAAGTATCCTAAAAAGTCTGTGGCCATAGAATCAGAGGGCACGTGGAATGGGAGCGATATTGGTCTTTGGGTGCAGGATGAGGACAAAAAAATGCTATAGGGTAGTCGAGATGTGAAGCCAAGGTGAACATGGTGAAGCCCCACCAGGCTCGGTGAGAGAGTTCGCTGAACTCTACGATAAGATAAGCCAGAATTTAATTTTTTCGAGTCTCTTTGGCTTCTTCAACACCATACGACCGCGATAGCTTCGCAACAGGCCCGACACAACAATGGCGCCAATTGACCACGCCGCCGCCAAGGCTGAAAAGAAGGCGAAAAAGGAGAAGAAGAGAGCCCGAGAAGAAGATGCAGCTGCCGACACCGAGCGAAAGCATAAAAAGTCAAAGAGCGTCGTTGCCGCAGAAGCACCTGAAGCAAGCAGCGATTTGAAGACCGAGAAGAAAAAGAAGAAGAGCAAGAAGGACAAGTATGCCGAAGATGCTGCCGCGCAACCAGAGGCAGAAGCTCCTGCGGTAGAGAATAAGCCGGAGAAGAAACATAAGAAGAAGAAGCATCATGATGCGGAAGTCACAGCTACAGAAGAGGCCGACACCCCGGTTGCAGTGGATAGCGAGAAGAAGAAGAAGAGCAAGAAGAAGCACAAGGAAACCGAAGCGATAGAAATTGCAGAGCGACCCAAGAAGTCCAAGAAGGACGAGACCGCTGCTGAGCCTGAGGAGGATGCTTCACACGCCGACCCTGACGCTATGGATGTTGACATGCCTCCTCCCGCCAAACCCTCAAAGTCGAGCAGCAACATCTACCAACCACCCGATATCCCCGCGAACCCTCAATTCCCCTTCTTCACACAGACCGTGTCACTCTACGAGCCTCTCTTCCCCATTGGCTGGGCGCAGCCTGTCACAAACTGCCAGCAACAGCACCTCTCACATCTCCGAAACAAGTACGTGCCTTCGCTGCGCGGTGTTCTCCTCGACTACAAGAATGTTGCTTTCGGCGAAAAACCTGGACGAAAGGGTGCGGCTACGGATGATGAGTCGCCGGCGACTGTCATAGCTAAGGGCGAGTCCGCTGTTGGTTTTGGCTGGATCACTGCTGATGTTGATCTTTTCGTGCCAAGTCGAGGTGCTTGGATGGAGGGCAGTGTCAACCTGCAAACTGAGGGACATATTGGTGTTGTTTGCTTCGGCAAGTTCAACGCTTCAATTGAAGCTCGTCGACTTCCTCCCGACTGGAAGTGGGTTCCCAACGAATCCCCTGAGGCCCAAGGCTTCGAGGAGACCGCTTCAGTCATCACCGCCGACGATCACGGCGTGGTTCGTCAAATCCACAGCACCGGTTTCTGGGCCGACGGCAACGGCGACAAAGTTAAGGGCAAGATTCGCTTCCGGATACGTAACTTCGACGTCGGCACCAGCGGTGAGACCAGCTATCTGAGCTTGGAGGGTACAATGCTCGACAAGGCCGGTGAGAAGGCCGTTGTCGCTGAAGAGGCAGAGACAGCCAAGATGCGAAAGGGCAAGAAGGGCAGCCAGCGAGTTCAGCGAAGACGTATTCCAGAGTTTGCAATGACGCGCTTCGCTGTAGAGGGAGAGGAGCAGACGGAGGATAACGAGGCGGAGAAGCGCGAGGTGTTGGCGCTGCCCGAGGATCTGTAAAAAGAGAAAAGCATGGGACTATAGGGAGCCAGGAGTTGTGTGATACCTCGATTTAATGATGAACACTGTTACCAAAAAGTTTGCACTAATGCTAAAAGATCGCTGCCTTTGTCGTTACAAAGGATCCTGCCCAGTACTTATATACAAAAACGCTCCAATTCTTAACGCCGAATACGTGATACATAAAAGACTGCTCATGCAGCAGCCTTGACCATAGGCTCCCATGGTCGAGCCAAGTTCCAGAGATATACTTCTCCAACAGGCTCTTCGCCCAAGGCCTTGACGAGAATGTGTTGAAAGAGAGGAACGTCGGAGAAGAGAGGCGCGACGGGAGAGATTGATCCCCGATCCCAACCCGGAGAAAGACCATACGCCCATGAGGGCTGTCGGACGAAATCCTCAACCTTATCGTGATATGCATCCCAGTCATCAGAGTGATCATTCACAACCACCTGAAACCTCACACCCTGAATGTCAACAGTGATGCGCTGCACCATACTCGGAAACCCAGCCTCAGCACCTGAACTCAGAATCCAAGTGTAATCCGTCTGATCACCGTTGCTCTCCCAATCATACCAAACTTGTGTTCCCATCTCAGAAAAGTCATTAAGAACAAGACGACCTTCCGCATCAAAGCTCAACTCGCAATGTCGTGCGTCAATACCCGGCAGTGAAGGAAGCACAATATCGCATGTTGAAGGATCGGAACCGAGAACGAAAGACCCAGGGCGTTTGGGGGCTTTGTCGAAGGAGAGTTTGATGGCGCGAGAGGGACGGCTACCCAGGAGGTTTGGAAGCCGGGAGAGGAGAGTTGGGGATGAGGTCGTTTGCACGGCGCGCGAGATGTTGGAGGGCAGATGTGTTGTTTTATCAGCGAGAGAGTTTCGCGCTGTGGGGACTAGCCAGGCGATGATGTCGGACATGATGATTATAAAAGATTCAAGCTGAGAGAAAGTGGTGTTGTAGAGAGGGTATATAGTGAGTCGGCCAAAGATGGTTGATAGTGGTGGTATAGTATAATAAGGCTCAAACGAGAGAAGCCAAATACTCAATATTGGTATAAATGATTTAGTTGCAAGAATAAAAAGAAGAAAGCACGCTGAAGAAAAGACTGTCGAGTTAATCGTGGTGGTGTTGACCTACGGTTTATATTCTAAGTCAACACCTCACCCAACGCCGTTGCGCCGACAACCACTGGCCATCAATGCACCGCGCCGAACGCGACGCGAATACCATGAGAGGCTCAGATGCAGAAATACTCGAAAACACTTGTTTCAATCTGCTAGGCTGCTCTGTGTTGTGGTGTTTGAGCATGGGTGAATGAGAGCCAATCATTTTTGGTGGTCCTGGAGATGAGGTTGTTACGAGCCACTGGACGATGACACTGGGGAAATGGATGAGGGAGAAAGATAAAAGACATTTTAGTCAATGGTAATGCTCTGGTAAGGTTTGGGTGAGAGGAGTTGATGTGTTGTTTGAAGTGGTAGGTTGGGATATGCTTAATTGAATGGTCGTGGAGTTGGACCCTGCATACATTTGACTGAGTCATAGTGTTTTGTTTCATGGACAATGTGATTGAGATCTCATCTCGAATAGGAACTCATGACTGACAGGAGATCTGTCCCCAGAGAGAAGCTTGGCCTTGGTTTTAGACATACTGTAACTTGTTCCATACCGATTATGCAAGCAACAACTCACGCAGCCCACGTTACCCGACAAGAAAGGACTAAACATGATACGAAAAAAGAGAAGGGGGTTATCTTTAGACCGGATCTGAGCGGCTAAGGCCTCTCTCTCGACCACCTGTTGAAGGAGTGGGATTGTCTGGGGCACGGTTTTCGACTTGGCAACCTGTTGAAGTACCACAATATCGAGTTCCATGGCAGCAACAAGAACGGAGTGAGTTTGAGTAGGTAGTTATCTCGAGAAAAAACACTACAATACGTTATATGATTGTATTTCAGGTTACGCCAGTATTGTGAGATTTCTAACACTCGAACTCGGTGGGATGTGAGATGTTCTCCGACTTTTGGCACTGCGAGGCAGTCACCAGCTAGCCAGGGTGGTTCACTGTTACTTGCCAATACCTACGCCAAAATTCATTTGTGTTTTTATTTGGGCAATTTGTATCTTACTTGTGCAGCTGGCCTGACCCTCCTCTTTCCATTCCCTGTTTCGTCTTCATTCTCCTTGTCAACCTCCGCCATGGATGAACCCGACGACCACACGATCGCCCTTAGCATTGCAAAGGCCGTCGATGCCGACGCAGAACTCATTGCCGCTCTCATTCGTGAGGAGGAGCAGGCCAGACGGGACCACGAATTTGCCACCCAGCTGGAAGAGGACTCAGATGCTACGCCCGAAACGGATGACGATGGTGATTATATTGGGCTTGATGACGAAACTCACCATATATTGCACGCTTTCAACGTTGCTGCTCAGACAACAGAGAACACTGAAGCTGAAATGGAGCTCAGTGATGAAGGAGATTACGATGACATGAGCTTTGGCGAAGAAGATGAGACAGAGTGTGGAATCAACCCTGACGAGGACTTTGAGGGTGACGCCGATAATCAGAGCGACTGCACAGCTTCTCAAGAGGACTTCTCCTACATGGATGAGGATGAGATCCAGGCAGAGGAAACCCAGCCCGACGAAACCCAAACCGAGGGCGCCGAGAAAACCAAGGAAGAGCGAGATGCCGAGAAGCACCCAGGAACCGCGTAGGCCGCGTCCCCCGCTCCCTCCGAGCTACACTTCGAAACGAAGGAGTGTCTCTACTGCAGCGACCAGTTCCCCAAAGAAGAGGTTTACGATGCACCCTGCTCCCACGGGATGTGCCAGCCATGTCTCATCAGAAGCATCCAGACAGCGATGAAAGACGAGTCGATTTTTCCACCAAAGTGCTGCGGCCAAGCTATTCCCATGAATACCACAAACGTTTTCATCACTGAGGAATTGTTGGCCGAGTACGACGACAAACGAGAAGAGTTTGCAACAACTAAGCGCACATACTGCAGCGATCGGACATGCTCTGCATTTATACCCACTCGGTCCATCGATGATGGGGTTGGCCGCTGCACTCGCTGCGAGAAGAAGACGTGTCTCAATTGTTTGAGCGAGGAACACGAGGGTACATGTACCGACGACCCTGAGTCACAACGAGTCATTCGTTTGGTTGAGGAAAAGGGATGGCGACGTTGTGAACAATGCAAGAACATGGTCGAGCTGGACCACGGCTGCTTTCACATTTGTAAGTTACCAGCCTCTCATTCACCTATTGTTCCGTGCGTTATCTAACCGTTGTTTTGATATAGCATGTCGCTGCAGCTACCAATTCTGCTATCGCTGCGGCGAGAAGTGGAAGACCTGTGACTGCCCTCAATGGGACGAGGAACAACTCATGGCGCGGCGGGCAGCAGCACAACGCCAGGATCTTGCATGCCGTCACCAAGGCTACGTTCGGTTTGACCGCGAGCGCCGTGAAGAACATTGCGACGATTGTGGTGAAATGATGTGGCATTTCATTATGTGTTGCCCAGGTTGTGGCCTCGAGCTTTGCCTTCCATGTCTCATTCGTCGCCGACGCGCGCTGTGAATCTGAGGTTGAAGTTGGTTTGGCTCTTTAGCTTCCTCGGTTCTCTCCTCCACTCGGATCCAACTTGGTGGGGTTGTTAGTCGTTTGGTGGTAAGGCTCCCTTGGGGAGCAAGAAAACATTAGAGCTTAATATAGGGTGTCAAAATAAAACCAGTAAAAGGTATCTAGACTTATGCTAAGTTACTTAGGTTTTTTTCCCGTCATTTAGGATCAATGTCCTGAGTTTTCTTTCCTCCCTAGACATCATAGAAGCACTAACGTTGACGCCATCAAGTCCCTGGACAACACCATCCGCGGATAAAGCCATTACCTGCGATAGCGGTATTTCCGATAGATATTTCTTGTAGCGATGGATATTTAAAGAATTCAATAATAGAAATTGTCATCTCGAGAAAAATACCGAAAGACCGAGCCCGAAGGAAGCAATTGCACCTCCATCCTTTCAATTGTCTTGCAGGAGTGCACTTACATTGACGCTTTCGACGATTCATCAATATGCGACCTCCAGCTTGGATACAGCCAGTGCTGCTAGCAAGCTCTCTGCTATCTCAAAGTAGCAATGCCTTGTTCAATCACGGACCACAAGACCAAGCCATCCTATCTCCAGATGATGACGCTACACAGAGTAAGCCCAAGACAAGCCTTGGGGGGAAGAAGAACATTGTCTTCATTCTCACAGACGACCAAGACGCTGTCCTAGACTCCGTCTCTTATATGCCTAAACTCAAAGAGCATATAATTGACAAGGGAACATCGTTCGTTAACCATTTCACCACCACGGCAATCTGCTGTCCATCCCGTGTTGCACTTTGGACAGGGAAACAACCCCATAACACTAATGTAACTGATGTCAATCCACCATATGGTAAGTTAAATTTCTCAGTAGTACACAGAAACAACGCTGATGAAAAAGGTGGCTTCCCCAAGTTTGTCTCCCAGGGACTGAACGATAACTACTTACCTGTATGGCTGAAAGAAGCTGGTTACAACACATACTACACCGGCAAGCTCTTTAACGCCCATACTATAAACAATTACAATTCGCCTTATCCTGCAGGATGGACAGGAACCAACTTCCTCCTTGACCCGGGCACGTATGACTACCTGAATCCCATCTACCAGCACAACCAGGAGCCACCAGTTCAACACAAAGGAGTGCACACTTCAGACTTGATTTCCAAGTACGCGCACGAGCTCCTCAAGGAAGCCATCGATTCTGAGAATCCATTCTTCGTGGCTATTGCGCCTGTTGCGCCGCACTCCAACGTTAACCTGAGACGGCAACCTGGAAATCCGAGTGCACCTCTTATGACTATTCCTATTCCTCTTGAAAGACACTCTCATCTCTTTGAGGGGGTTAAGGTCCCAAGAACAGAAAACTTCAACCCAGACTCGGTACGTTCTACTGAGACTTTAACTTGAGCCAACGCTGACGGTGTAACAGCCTAGTGGTGTGAGCTGGATTCATAAGCTCGCCCAGCTGAACGACTCATCAGTCTCGTATCTCGATGACTTCTACCGCGCTCGTCTCCAGGCTCTTCAGGGTGTGGATGAAATTGTAGAGCAAGTGACCAAGCAGCTGGAAGATGCTGGCATACTTGACGAGACATACATCATCTACAGTTCTGACAATGGATACCACCTGGGCCAGCACCGACTGCCTCCTGGTAAGGAATGTGGCTTTGACGAAGACATCCGCGTACCACTCTTCATCAGAGGCCCAGGCGTATCCTCCGGATCCTTTGAGAATGCCGTGACTACGCACATCGACCTCGCTCCTACGATTCTCAAACTCGCAGGCGCGGACCTTCGCAGCGACTTTGACGGAACTCCTATCCCGGTGTTGCCCACTAAGGAGAACAAACGACATGAGCACGTAGCGGTCGAGTACTGGGGCGGTGCCATTGCTGAGGGTGAAATTGGCGGCTTTGGTATGTTCGGTCGACCTTGAATATTGAGTTCAATACGCTGACAGAGTGCTACAGATGGTAAAGGCCAGATCTTTGCGCAGAATAATACATACAAGGGCGTGAGGATAGTGCATGAGGACTACAATATTTACTACTCGGCTTGGTGTAACAACGAGCATGAACTCTACGACCTCAAGGTATGTTTGTCTCAGTATTGTTGACTGACTTGATGCTCACCACGATTAGACGGACCCAGGACAGTTGAAGAACCTATTCCCTCACGATGACACGGCTGCCGATACAGCACTACTAGGAGCGACTTCTCGACAGGTCCTCAATCGCCTTGATGCTCTAATGCTCGTATTGAAGTCTTGTAAAGGCAACACATGCATTGAACCATGGAAGATCCTGCATCCGGAGGGTGGCGTGACAAGCTTGAAGGACGCTCTGCAGTCAAAGTTCAATACCTTCTACAAGGAGCAGGTAAAGGTTCGGTTCGACCGTTGCGAGTACGGATACTTGATCGATGCTGAGGGACCTCAAGTTGGATATGAGTATCGCGAGGGCCTGGAGTGGCATCATTGGACTTGAGGGGCTGTCTCATGAGTATGACCGCATTATTAGTAGTCTATAAAACACGGGCTATAACATCTGGTATTACGTAAAATAAAGCCAAGAATATATGAGGGCATACATAACGAGGTTTCTTCTCGATAATAACTGGCGTGATTAATGAGACAGATCGAGAGTCGGCCTTTGCCGGCATAGATTGTAGAATTGCGACTTCCTTAACCCAGTAGTGAGTGCTGGAATATGGCCTTGAGGTGTCTTTGGGCTTCGCTAGAACTGGGCATGCGCTGATGTCGTGTTGTCCTTACGTGATGAAGACCTCAAGGTCCTAAGCTTGCTTTCCTTCGTCAACCTTGAGCAGGATGTGAAGAAGATTGAATGGGCTTAATCCTGGATGAACAGATGGTGCTTCTGGTAGGTCTACCAAAGAGCATCTGAGTTCCAATGAAGCTCCCAGAAGTCTAATCATTTTGATGAACCTGAGATCCTTGTCGTACCTCGCGAACTGTAAGTCAAAACGTCGGTCGACAGTTCTGTCTGCGACGAAAGGCTAGATGCCAACGCACTGGTTGACTGAAGAGAAGTACATGGATTGAGGTTTTTATGCCAGACAAGAAAATGAGAAATAAGAAAAGATGAAGAAGAGGACTGTGTAACTGTCTCACTGGTTAAATGCCCGTCTCTTCACCGAGGTGCATGTCCGGAGCCGGTGATGACCGGCCCCACTATCCCCGGCGTGGATGAGGTTGAGGTTGTGATCATCTCAGGCTGGTAACGAATATTACAAGATGACAGACATAATTATACTAAGCAAATCACACTTCCAGTGCTGCCAGAAGTATTATTAGCAAAATCAATACCGCAGACGCTGAATTGGTGAATGGAAGTCGGCGTGGTAATTCACGAGCTTTCATTGGACAGGAACCCGTTTCTGCCGGAAATACAAGGCACAAACCGGCGCATCCGACCTTGAACCGAAAGAGCATCTCACGACAGCTCTGCCAATCCAAGACAACCTCACATTTCGAAGTCCAATTGATCAGCAACCATGGCTTCCGACGCTATCACCGAGCCGCGGCGTACGTACCGACCCGATTACTCAATCTCGAGCGACTTTTTCCTACCCAACATCGACGCTGACTTGCTGAGCAGAAGCGACCCGCGAGGAGATGCGTGATGCCAAACTCCCTCTGGCCTACCGAGACAGCTGCGCTCACCTCCTGATTCCTCTCAACAAGTGCCGACGGGATACGTGGTATGCCCCCTGGAAGTGCTCGGTAAGTCAATTACCTTTTTCCCAGAGCTTGAGCCCAAGGAAGCCTAAGTCCGCGGCTACACCGAGCTCAGCAGCTCAGCCCAGCCAAGCTTCAGCCCAACAAAAAGCCGATCATTACCGAGATACCAATATCAATTCCAACGTCCATAAAACACCATGCTTACGCTAGAGGGATTGACTAGGATGAGCGACATAGCTACGAGAAGTGCCAGTACGTCGAGTTCAAGAAGCGAGTCGCCAAGATGGACGAGTTGAGGGAGTCGAAGGGAGGTGCACGAAGCAACTAGAGGACCAGACAAATATTCCCGGGTATAGGGCCGGGCCGGAACTGTACATTTTTACAAACAAGCCAAGCCAATGTGTTTGACAAAGAAAACCGGAATAGAAAGAGGCATTCCACCTGAAATGAAACGCAATCGAGAACAAGACGAACGAGAAAGACGAAATTGTGAAATGATGGCGGAGCCTACATGGCGTGAACAACTGGAATCGATGGGCTAATGGAAATAGGCAAGCGAGGAGGTTTGGGCAGAGCCTCATGAGATGCTGATGCGCACTTCCACGGCATAAGAGAGGGACCGGCAAAGAGTGGAGGAACAGTGGGACTTGGGAGTTGAATAGTGACAGGAATATGAGCACGACTTGCAATGTCGCAGGACATCGTGGCGGAAATACCCTGTCTGGACCGGCACAAGACGACAAATACGCCGACGTGGTGTAGTGCCGGTTCCAAGAGGTCCAAGGGTGAGAATTATATAACGAGGCCGTGAGCCACCGAGAGATTGTGAAGTTGAGTTGGAGATTGTCAGACAGGTTGAGTTTTGGTGTTTTCCATGATGTCCTCCCATCTGTTGCCTGGATATCACCAACTTTTTTGTTCTTCAGTGCGTTGACCCTCTATCGGCAGTTGGTTTCCGCAGAGCCTCAACACCAACATTTTCTATCGCCAAGTTCTTATCGATTGCTGATCGACAGCTTGAGTCTTGACCATGGCTATGATAGTCACGATAAGATATGGACGACTTTTGCCCCCGTGTTTAGCCACTTGATGGCTGAGGCATGGTGAAACTGATGATCAACACGAGGACCGGAATTCGTCGGCTCAAGAAAGACACAAGGGGATGACACAGCTCCTTTTCCCTTCATCTTGCACGCGATAGGGCAGATGACGATGAGTCGTGGAGCTCATTGCGAGTGGCATGGTCCCAGCGCATCACGAGTCAGATCATGGTCACTTCAGCCTCGCAGATGCAACTCCCAGGAGGCTCATGCGCTGAAAAGAGCCGCATGCAGGCGGTTCAAGCAAAGTTTTGCGCTATGCAAGGTCCCACTCGCCCAAAAGCCAGGCAGTCAGCGGGTGGCTTGGCGGCAAATCCACTTTAGCATCCGAATATCCTGGCAATGGAACCACATTCAACGTGATTCCCTTGAGATGAGATCCACTACCGATCCATCAAAGATTCAGGCAAGCAAACCTTGTGTCAACGACGATCCACTACCGGCGTGGACCGGTTTGGCTCGGGACATAATTATCACTGCCATCAACCGGCCCGGTTGTGGTCGTGAGCATCGACTCGGCCGGCTGTGGATACATATATATCCCAGGCTCGCGTCTTGGATTTACTGCCAAGACTACTACTACGGAGTCTCCGGTGACTTCACAACACAATTGGACCACCACACGTTACGTGGAACCACTATTCGATTTCTCTTATATAACAGTTTCTAACAAACGCTGACTGAAAATAACATGACACACATATACAGGGATGCCAGAATTCAGGAGATACCAATGTAATGCTCTTACAAAGGGTGAAAGAATGATTCCCGCTGTCTAAACGAAAAGAATAACTGGATACTTTACTTCATACGGAGTACACGAGTCCGAGACCTGCTCAGAAGAGGGCATTGCTTCCGCAGTCGAAGACGCCCTGGATGGAACTGGAGTCGTTGGCAAACAGGTCCAACAGCTCCGTGATAGATGACCACAGACCAGCCGCGTTCATAAAGATTGAGATGGCGATGAGGAATGCGTTGGCACAGGTCAACAAGATCTTGGTGGGGCTGGCAAACATCTGGTGCCAGTTCATGTGGAACCAGAATACGGCGCTGAAGCCGAATGTGAACCACGAGATGGTAGTCGCCGAGGCAATAGACAAGATAGAGTCGAACACGGGGATGGCGTTGGAGAGGATGAAGCAGAGGGCCCAGAAGACGGTCACAATGATCATCCAGATGGACCAAGAGCGAACATTGTTGGCAGTCATCTCGCTCTGGAGCTTGAAATGCTTCATCACCTGGACGTACACATACTTGATTCCGGTGTGGCCAAAGGCGAGTCCGGTGGACAGAACAGCGGGGAGGACAATGCCGTAGGCGATCTTGGCAATGTTCTCTGAAGCCGAGCCGAGGGCGGGCGAGACAGTGTACTCACCAGCGAGGCAATAGATGGCTATAGCCACGACAACGTAGAAGGTGATGGACACAACCTCCAGCCAGGCAAGGGCAAAGCCAAAGTCCTTGACGGGGTCGATCATCTCAGCCATGTAGGTGACGAAGTTGATGTTACCAGAGTAAGCGTAGCAGATCTTGAGGCATGCGTTGAGACCAGAGCGGAAGTCGGGGTTCGCTACGATCTTGATGTCTTTCTTCCAACCGACGGGCGCAGCGGTAGGGTTCTTGACTCCGAGGGAGATCATGACCAGCACTGAAGCGGCGATGACGGAGACCATGCAGGGGATGCCGGACTGCGAGACGAACTTGGAGGTTCGGGGCGCGCAGAGGACCCAGCAGCAGAGACAGCCGACGCCGATGAAGCCCACAGTGCAAATCGAGTGGCTGGAGATCGTGTTGAAGGCGATAGAGAGCGTGACACTCGCCGAAGCAGCAGTCATGATCACTTGGACCAACAGACCGATTCCAGAGGCGATAGCAAGAGGACGACCACCAACAACTTTGGTCATGTCAACGACGTTCAACACATGAGGATGTCTTCCAAAGAACTGCTTCAGCACAAAAGCAGTATACCACGACAAAAGACCAATGCCGATAATAGCAATAAGACCGGGAATAATACCCATCGTCTTGAGGACGCTGGGTAACGACAGCACGCCGAGACCGACTTGGTTGGTAAGTAGAGCAAAGGTGGTGTCCCATTTTGTCATGTTGCGGAAGTTTTTGGAGCCCTCGCCGCCGCCGAAGCCATTGTCTACGACGGGGACGTTGTGGGCGGAGTGAAGATCTATGTCGTGGCCCTTTTCATGGTCGAAGGGTACTTTCTCTTTGCTGTTGGTCTTGCTGGAGTCGTGGCCTTGGTCTGAAGGGTAAATGTCGTTGTGGACGTCTTGAGGATATGTAGACATGATGGCGGTTATGTGCGTGTATACGAGTATGTGTATATGGGTATATAAGTATATTAAAACAGACTTTGCTTGCTTAGGGAGTACACATGAGTTATGATATATGATGGGGTATACGAGATGGATGAGGAAGAAGCGGAGGATGAAGGGCAACTTGAACACAGAGATGGGAGAGGAATATATAAGATACAGAGTTAGCAAGGCTAAGCATACAGGTAGGTCGGATAAGAGCTCGGAATTCCCTCATTAAGCTCCGCGTAGAGAATGGATTCTGGCCGTGCTTTGCTTGGTATTTTGGGGGAGCGGGTTCCACCAAGATAGGACTTGTAGTCGGCGAAAGTGCAGCCTTGGAATTTCTGGGGAGACCCTCTTTCCTTTCGCCGTACCTATCTACGGAGTAGTACATCAGTCCGTTTGGAGGCAAACACGTGCCTTGCTCTTCTCCTCGCACTCAATTTAGACTATGAGGTAACAAGTCAGCTGTGATGATCATTTCGTCCCCTCGAATCTCCCCATATGTGGATTCTCTCTCGTGAGGAGATACTCAATACTGAATACTGCACCGCAGAGTAGATGCAGGACCCTTGGGACAAGACACTCCACGTTCATTGAGGGATTACATGGGGTTCGAATTGAGCGTTTCTGTTAGGTATTTGCATGGTGCAATTTGATGGAGTAAAAGGCTGGGGGCATGGGAAAGGGATCAGAGTGGTGGAAACGCGCTAGAAGGCCGTCATGTTACGTACATGACAATGACAATCCCAAGCCGATTAGCAGCAGCGAGACTGGACTGGTTTGCCCGTTGTTTTGGGGCTATGAATCCGGGCCGTTAGTAATGACTGATCTGCATGTTGCTGTAGACTTGGGTGTATCTATGGAGAGAGCTGTTGTCATCACTCGGTAGTTATAGGGTCTATCATGAATGATCTTCATCATGGTATCCATGATACTCCATGATGTCTGTACTCTACTGTAGTATTTTCTCGTGAATTGGTTCTTCTCATGAGTACGTGAAGATACCGCCTGTTGTTCGCCTCTGAATTGTGGTTCCAATAAGCTTGGCTACACTCATCCGAAAAAGGCAATAAAGCTACAAGTTACCTAGTTTCAAAACTTTTTTCACTGAATTCGAGGCTGACGGGCACGTTACCGAGAGAGGGTTAAATCCGCGGCATGGACCTGAGGTGGAGATTCCCTTTCCGGCCTCTTTTTCTCCATAGCAATATGGCACTTACTTTGTTCAATATGTTTGATGTCTTGATGATCATACCATTCGAAGCTGAAGGGCATGGATTTGGGTTCTTTTGTTTCTGTTATGATGTGGAAAATGCTGCTGTTGAGTTTTTGCCACGCCAAGATTTGGGGCTTGGAGGTGCGGAACAAGGAGACTGATGTGCTGTTTTGGGGAAATTTGGAGAGATTTTTGGAGATGGGCTCAGATTTACAGGGGTGACGTCCACTGAAGAAGCCCAATAATTGTCTTCTCTTCTGGAGAGCAGTGGAGTCAATCGGCTGGTTCATCGAGAATACGGTGTTGAACAACCAAGTTAACCTCGAGTCAACGAAACTACGTATTACTGAGGAATAAGCTTATTACATTGTCATGCAAGAGTCAGTCACTGCGGCTCACAGTATCCTCAGCGCGGAAAATAACCCCAAGCATCCCTGTCCTTCATGTCGTCATCCCTAATCCCTGACCACGGACTCTTTTGCCTCAGGGGTTTCGGTTCATCCATCCTGCACGCATGCACGGCAAGAAAGGCAAAAAAAGACTTCTAGTCGGGTTCTAGAAGATATCGGGCGTGGGGTGTTCCGTGATACGATATTCGGTCTGAGTCCGTTGCCAAGAGAACACGGCTTGAACTTTTTTCCTCTCACGAACCTATTAATTCAAGTCTTTTAGCCTTGGCAAAGAAGAGTGAGATGGTATATTACGAGTCACTCGGCTTTTACGTACAATAAACGAAACCTGTCCATTGTCCCCATGGGACATCTCCATATTCCCCCCAGCAATTTCACCTCGGGATATCCGGGGCACTCCAGCTTTTTGTCTCTTGGCTATTGGAACGTAGCGTGTTTGAAGAATGCTCTCTCCAAACCGAAATGTTATCGACAGACGTGACCTGTGCGTGGAGGTAATGCCGATGTCCTGAATCATGCCATTTCCTAAATGGTGCACTATAGGCTCTGCCGCCGGCAGCTAGATGGGTGTCTTCCGTGTCGCTGCCGGTTCTTGTTTGACCCTGTAGATCTGGGAATTCTGCGGCTTGCAGGGGTGGGCTGTGCTACTGCATCATTCGATGCGAGTTCGTCACTTGGGTAGAATGCAATACACCAAGATCATCAGTGTTTCTGGAAGGAATCGATGAATAACGGTTCGACTATCGTCGGTTCAAAAGCAAACACGATAGACACCTTCACAGCCTATCACTTACTATGGGCTCAAACAGTGATATCATATCTTCTTCGACCCTCTGAATCGTTATGCATCAAGCCGTCTCGTACCGAAGCTTGGCTTCTCAACATGGCAAGTATCATCTCCCAAAGTCTTGGCCGGTAAAAACATCCGGCCTCCCCAAACTCACTCACTGCAGATCGAATCCTCATATTTACAAAAGAACATCAAAGCCCGTGTCAGAATCATGATAATAACTCTTGTGAGTAATAAAGGCCGATAATCTGGATGCCTATCACATCACATCACAGCGTTGGGCCTCATGAGGGTCTGAGCATAATTCACGTCCCCATCGCTTCAGCGGAAAGAGTCGGTCTTTCTCGCCAGTGCTTCTCCGCTTGCTGAGGGCTTCATGTCCAATAAGCTTGGGTAGCGAGTGTTTTTGTCTGTGCTGATATCCTCACCGATGTGTATATGGCCCGAATGTTCTCCATTCAGGACCGGCTTCAAAGCCGGCGATATCCTCTTGCACAAGTTATGCTTTGCCACGATGCTTTAATTACGTATGGAGTCTTATCAGTTACTTGGTATAGAGGCTCGGGACGTCAAGGGTCTTGATTCATTCCGCGCCGGGGAAGTGGTGAAGGATGTTGTTCCGAAGTGAAAGCAGGGATAGGTTTCCCATTGCCTTAATGGAGATCTTGATTCCCGGCGAGATAACGTGTATCAATCTCATGACTCCCTCAACTCTTTATGTTACTTGAAAGGAGAGTAAGGCTTTGACAATGTCATCAAAGCTCAGTCTGGCATCAACATCGTCAACATGGTGGAGATATTTGCGATTGTGGACAGTTCATACGTAGGATGAAACATTGAGGCTTTATTTGTTCCTCATTCAATGCTCCGAGAATGATTTCCGGGTTCTAAAAAATATGCCCGACCTGAAATATCCTTGTTAAGTGAGGTCTTAAATCACATCCTGAACCAGAATGTGGACACTCTTTGACTCGGACAGTGGGATGTTTTGAGACTTGACTTTGTCATTGAACCAAAAAAGCCTCTGTTCGGGTTGAAAGATCATATCATCAGATTTGGGCATCACCAACTCTTTCATACGTCGTGCATGTTGGACCAGGAGAAGGTCCCGAGTTTCTCTCAAGTTCTCGTGGCTTCATTTAGGTTCGTGCGTCAGGTTGATCAACTTAACCTCCGCCAGTCTCGGAAGCTATCCTGCATACTTTCTATCTTCAATAACTTGGTATTGTTTATTTCCTCTTCTTTTAAGTCCACACAGATGATACAGGTCCCTATGGCAAGCTGGATTTGAGGGTGATTCTCGAATGCTTAATCACCCCCTCCGTCAATGTTCATAGAGGCTTAGCCCGGACCGGTGCAAAAATATCTGTTTCTGGACTGTTTTTTGAGCTTCTATAGAGGATCTCAAATGGTTTCGTAAGCTTATTAGGTGAAAAGAGGGGAGTAACTCGACGGATTCCAGAAAGCTGCTTAAAGCCTTTCTCGTCAAGCCTAGTATCATTAGAGCGCGTTGCACGCTGTGACCCTTGTCGCTCACCATTTGTCGTCTAAGAATATATCGGAAGTGTAGAACTAAATATTAATGTATCTAGTGGTTGTTCTCTGGCCTTTCTCTATCTATAAGTCCCATATTGTGCCATCGCAAGGCCAGGCTCAGAGACTGTTTGCTAGCCTACAAGAGACTTGACTTCTCTTTACTCGCTCTATAGTCCTTCATAATCCAAAGTCATAGGAACAAAACATTGGTTGATAGTCTGCCACCGTCAGGTCTTGGTTGGTTTCATGTCAAACACAAGTATCTGTCTCGTGCCCTTCACAAGCATGCCACAGCAACCTAAGAGCATAGTCTAGAATGTATGCTTCATTCATAAGAAGAGTCACCAGAACATACATCGCGAGTTATCTAAGGCCCTCCGTAGCTCATACGCTCCGCTATCGCAGTCCCTCGTATCTGAGATGTTTCCCGATTACCAAAGCGATGTGCAACGCAAATGGCCGACCTTTGCCTGAGGAAACTGAAAGTGGTGGCCCTTGCTTTACTGCTTTAAACGCCGAGTTCATGCATGTACCTACTAATTTCATTTCCTAATATACAGTTTCGTCTTTCAACTGCCATGATGCAGTGTTTGCGCAAGTATCAGTTCTCGTGGGTAGATGGGTAGTTGACTTGGCTTAGCTAGACTACAAGCTGCCTCCTGTATACACACCAAACACCTTAACGACGTCAGTTCTGGACGGGCATACACTTCTGTACTCCTAGCAATCACTCTTCCAATTTTGATTTACGGAACTAATACGAACTTACCACCAGTTGTGTCAAGAAAGCAGAGCCCACTGGTGACTGTCTCGCACTGAGCATCAGATTACAGCCGATAGGGGATAGTCTTCTCAGAAGCTCATATCCTAGTTCCTTACATGTGGAGGGATCGAGTAGGACAATTACCAGAGAGGAAATCATTTACTCAGGCTCGATCCTGCTGCTAAACCCCCCAAATCTCTTTATCCGAACAAACAGCAAACTATCTGTCCTTTTAGAGCAACTTCATCCTCACTACAGATCCTTATTCCGCAACCGCATGAAGTATGAGCTGTGACTATGGATACAGTGGCGCGTAACAATTCGTGCCTACACGTCAAGAACAAGCCGAGAATATATGCCTGCCTTGTTCGTTGAGAGAGTTTGCCCAGTACCGGGCTCAAGAAGCATCTCTTGAGCTTATAGACCCCGCCTTTGTTTATCCCTTATCTAAGATTACTGTACCGGTAATATATGTGGTAAAGGTCGAGCCGGATCAATCATGAGATAGGATTTCATATTTCCCTCATAAATCCTCGGTCTCTGGCCTTTTTATGATTGCCGGTGAACCGCTGCGGCATGTTGTGTCATCTCATTCCCAGGCCGACATATAGGGTAATCCACGTCTCACCGCAGCCTCGTCCGCCTGTGCCAACAACTCACAACTCACAACTCACAACCCAACATATCAACAGAGTATTATCCGGCACAACCGGAAAGTCAATATCTCAATCATCCTAACTACCGCCCACCACCAATCTCCTTCCAACCTCTTAACCATCAAACCACACCTCAAGCACTCCCGCGCCCAAACAAACACCACAAAATGGGGTCATCAGACATCCCACCCCCCTCAGCACCACCATGGCTCGTCCCTGCATCAACAGCCTGCCTCTCCCTCGGCATAACATTCTGGCTGATCGCCTACATCCTCATGATCCGCCGCTCACTAGCAACCCATGCGACACCCGCACCGCTCGTCGCACTGGGTCTCAATCTCGGATGGGAGGTAGTCTACGCCTTTGGTGTATGCGAAGCACCCATCGAGACATACGGTTTCATCCTCTGGCTTCTTCTCGATATGGTTGTTCTCTACGCTACGCTAAAAACAGCGCCTAGGTCGTTTGCCTCAAGTCCCCTTATAGCGAACAATATCGCGCTGTTGCTGTTCCTCGTTTTTGTGGCGGGTGTTGTGGGTAATGGGTTGTTTGTGTGGTGGTGGCTTAAGGAGCCGCACAGAGGGTATGGCATCAAATGGGGCAAGAATTGGAAGGGTCTTGAGGCGAGAGATACTACGGAGTTGGCATATTGGTCGGCTGGTGTGGCGCAAATGATATTCAGCGTTTCGGCGTTGGCTATGCTTCTTGAGAGAGGTCACTCTGGTGGACAGAGCTATGGAATCTGGTGAGTCTTTCATTTCCTACATGCAATTACTGGTTCTTGCAGAGGGCGTGTCTCGATACAGGCTGCCTTGCCATCTCATCTCCCACATTCATCCTCTCTGATCCTGAGAACTCGGAAGATTACTGCAAATCGTGTCTTAGGTGAGAGCGGTCTGTTGAATGAGACTGCCAAGGATGAACCTCCACTTGTTGTCTCGTGACGACAACCCGAAAAAGCAATCTCAGAACAAACGCTGCATCTCAAACTCAGCCATGCTGATATCTCACTTCCAGGTTCTGTCGCTTTGTTGGCACTGTCATGGGCCTACCCGTCTCTTGCGGTCTGATGTGGTGGTACTGGCCCGAGGCTCACGGCTTCGTCTTCCATCCCCTTGGCGTCTTCATCACTGGCACTTCGGTCACTTGTGATCTGGCGTATCCCTTTTTGCTAGCCTACGTTCGAACCAGGGAAAAGGTCTTGCCTGACGGAAGTCTGGTAGACGGAAGGCTCGAGGCTGAAGCCAAGAAGAAGCAGAAGTAAAAGGCGTAACGGGGCGGGATGATCGATGAGTCGTTTGGTTGGACAACAACCTGGAAGCCTCATAGGCTAATGGCTGATTGTGCAATCTAAGTTGACTACAGAGTAGTGATATATCCCATCGCGGAAACGATAAGCCACCAGCTGAGGAGACAACAAGACAGAAGTGAGTAATGACATATCTGGTTTCAGATGGCTTCGTCAATGTAGCATCGAGGAACTCCTTGACATCTTGTACAATTATGATTTGCCCATTATACCAAGGATTACTCGCAATTTGCGATGTTCATCGTAAGCACGATGTCAATCCCTCGCTTTCAGCTCGCGACGATCAGGGGCCTTCTATCCACGCTACGAGACACATCTCACGCGCGGGATCACTTGTGATAGCCACTCACATTGCAACATCAGATCCGGGCACCGGGAATATCTCTATTATGATCTATTCAACAGGCTTAACAACCAATAAGAGAATGACGGAAACATCTCTCAGCCGCCTTAGCTGAGATCATATCGCGTCAATCGAGCTTAGCTCTCCACAAGATCTTATTCTTCTCTAGCCATAGCGGTTGAACGCAACTGCGCCCTATGCAGCCTTCCCTTTAGCGTGACGGGGGTTGTGCCTGGAGACCTGAATCGTGGCTTTTTTTGAGATGTGATAGCTCCAACGATGTAAGCCTCGTCCAACAATCAGGTCCTCCCTGGAAACACAATGAAGAAAGAAAAAAGCAACGACTTGTTTTCTCATCATCTGGCCTCGAGACAATGTGAGGCATGGCTATATCTTCATTTCATTATTCAAGATCCACATGTTCCGCTGACATTGAGAACGGGGCTGAGGTTGAGCTGGAGCTGGGATTGGATGCAGAACCACAGTTGTGTCGACCAATACACCAATAGCAGAGCTAGAGCTGCAAGAGAAGCAAGCTCGGTGGACACTTGTCTCGCGATAACCAGTTTTCTAGCAAAGTAAACTCATCAAAGTTGCGATACACCAATCGCGAGGCAATCCAGTATATTGCTTACGAAAGACAAGTCGCCAATATTCAGCAGGTACATGCCACGAGATCGCGATCAGCGTGATTGAAAAGTCAAAATGTCTCAGCGCATCGGGGTTCCGTAATCCATGTTTGCTGTGCCTCCATACTCTGTAAAGAAATTTGCACTCGGGCATTTCCGATGTCAAAAACAAAGTAAGTGATTCGTTGGGATCAAACTATTTGTCAAGATCGATATTCCGTTCCAAGACATCCTCTATACATCTGATCACTGAATACCAGCCGTGTCGCAGAAAAGCCCAATGCACCCATTGCACCAATAGACGTAACTCTACGTCTATGCTAGAGGGACACCATATGGTCAAGTCACATGCTCACTGGCTTGTGCGGGTGCAAGCATCATGACATTGACAATGAGGGGCCAGGGTGTGCCAAATCTCCATCCATCGTGGAGTAAAAAAAAAGGTCTCAAGTGCTTGCATGTTGGGTAAGACTCGCACGATGCCACGATCACGTTTTGCATAACTCGTTTAGGCGCGACGTCAATAACACCCGTCATTTTAATTCTCCGTTGCGGCCGGGAGATTGATGACAGAAATATCCGAGAGGGTGTGACACTTGTCCGTGCAGAGAGAATGCACATAATGCCGCATTTAGTGGTATCATGGTCATGGTCATGGTCATGGTTCTCGAGCTTGACCGGTCTGTGATAATGTACGGTGTCTTGACTCTTTGGGAAGCATGAAATCTCGGAGTTTGCTCGAAAAGAAGCAACAAGGGTGTGAGCGAGCCCATGTACGAGGAATAAATTAAAAGAAAAAAGAGCGTGTATGTAAATGTAGAAGCGGGTGAGGTGTATCAAGAACTGCAAGTCGACGATTTAGGAAATAGGAGATGGAGCGACCGTTTGAAAGTATGAAACTAGAGGAGGTATGTACTTACGGGGTCTGTATGCACGTGTCGTGTGCAGCGCTAATGCAACTATCCGGCACTTGGCTTCTTTTTTCCCTTTCCCTGGCCCCTGGCTACGATCTCTCTGGCGTCAGCGTCAGCATCAGACGTGGAGAAGTGGCTGCCAACCTATCAATTGGCTCAAATTGCGATGCGATATCAATGATGCAACTCACCAGGGATCGCCCAACTACTCCTACTCTCCAACTTCCTCTTGCAATCCTAGCTTGCGCTCGCGATGAGGACGACTCCAGACGCTTTGATCTTGCTCAGGCACGAACGCTACGCCCTTTGCCACAGTTGACATCAACAAGAGTCATCGTCATTATGCACCCCCTACTAAAAACTTCAGACGAGACGCTTTACTAAAAGTTAATATCCAGCTCGACCCAGTCCAGGCTCAAACTTAACAAGGAAATCCCCTGGATAAACGGGCCTCAGATCCCGGGGATCATAGTTTGCCTCCCTCCAACAATTGCAAATCATGACCGTCACATAATCTACACATAATTGAGGGAACCAAGGCATTCATTACCTGCACCTCGGTTCATCGGATGCGGGTGCTGTCTATCTGTTTGTCGATACATGGATGCAATGCAGGATGCATCACCATGCAATGGCTCCAATAGAGCAGGTGTGTCAGCAGCCCTGCCACGCTGCATGCTGCATGTTGGCACTGCGTTGCAATTGGACTCTCCATACTCCATACCGGTGAGCCTTGTTGTGGGGTAGATGGCCTCATGGTGGTACTTTCGGGGCTTTCAGGCGCAGCAACTTTACTTTACTTTCAATCTCGGCGGCTATGTATATACATACGGTCCTGGGGCATTCACAACTGGCCTATATATGCGAGCCAACGTATGATGGTGTTGGTCTTGGTGTTGAAGTGGTCGCAGTCGCAACCATAACTCAATCTGCATGCTGAAATGTGCCCCCCTCGAAATCCTTCAAGGCAGCTAGATACCGTCTATTCGGAACGTAATGCTTCTTTTCGGAAGTTCATCCCACGCCTGAGCCAAGGTCGGAATCATCAGATGTCGTGGGGTCCAGAGCACGTGGGAAGATTGAGTTGATCTCTGTCGCCCAGCCAAAGGCTATCAACATGATGATTTGGGGTGATAACATGATGAGATAGCATCCGAGATAGTTTCAGAGTGTAATAGTAACCATGATGATGGCCTTACCTTGTCTTGACCCCGACTCGATGCGTACCATGATGTATTATGTTTGTGTGTGTTCAATCTCCGTCCTCCGTCCCCGATACCCCGCCATCCTTGCTCGCGCTGTAAAGTAGAGATTTTGACATTATGACACCCACCGAATGCGGGATTCGGGTTCGGGTCACAAGCCTCGGCGGCTGTTAAATGCTGTTTCTAGCCAGGGCAAGACGAAAAAGGACAAAAAGATCATGTCTTGAGGAAATCACCATTTGATCGGTGAGAAGGCAGAAGGGCATCCCTAGCGCATCACACTGACCGGTTTGGATCCTGGCCGCATGTGAAGAAAAGACGCTGCATGACATGCATCGAGTCCCTCCGAGAACAGTCACTTTTTTCAATGCCAAGTTTCATCCCGACTCGTTCGTCTTTCTTGTTTTTAATCTCGCGCAACCCTTTTTAGGAAGGGACCTTTTTTCTTTTGTCTCTCTCTTCCGTAATTTGTATGTGTGTACCGACCGTTGAGCCATGGATTGTGAAACGGTTGGTGATAAGAGGCGCGAGAGATTTGAGAAGGTCGGAAAGTAGGGGACCTTTCGGAATCAAGGACCCTTATGATTGATTGATAAGAAATAGATTGGCCGACGTGTGGGGTCCTTGCGAGCACCTTTAATTCTCTCATCTGCCTGCGTTAGGTAGGTAACAGTAAAGTAAGGCAAGGTAGTGGAGGGTGAATCATGCGACGATAGACAAGGGCCCCAAGATGATTTACAGTGCAGCGCTGTTATCATGGGGGTCGGGTCTGTCCCAGCTATCCGGTCTAGGTAGGTGAGTAAGAAAAAAAAAGCTTGATATCCATGATAGCGAGAATCGGATGCAGAAACTCGCGAATGCCACATCTCCGATCTCAAAGATTCCAAGCTTGTTTCCAAAACTCAGCTTCAGCCTCATCTTATCAAAAGTCGTGATAACGAACCCCCATGCCGTGACGCTTCTGCCTCAAGGTATCTCCCACGTACCCCACGTCGCGGATCTGTCAAACAATCGGTCTCTATTTTTGGACATTCTCATGACCTTTGACGGGTCCCTTGGTACAATACGTGGTGTTTACTTGCGCGAAGCGAAGCGAACGCGACGACGTGGCAGACAAACCGAAGCTCAGGGACAGAGTGCGAGGCTCGGATTGGCTGATGCTTCTCGAATGAAATGAGAATGAAAAAATCGGGGCGAGCAATGAGAGCAACACGTGCGGCTGTTTTGGCATATCCCGTTCTCCAGGCTTTGGCAGGATTCAACTGCCTTGCCCGTACATGCAGGGAGAGATCCAAGGCCCAAGGTCTAGAATGCACAAGAGATATCGGTAGATGTTGTTGGTGACGAGTACATTGCCTGCAAGCGGTGAATGGGCAAACTTACCGCGCTTTGCGTAGGTAGAGTAAACAAACCTCCCTCGTCCCTCGTCCCTCTCGCTTCGTACGCTTTGGCCCACGATGCGATGCTGTTCCTCGTCATCCTTGGATATCATATTTACAACCGTGCTCTCTGTGGACTTGAACCCACGATGTCAAAGACACATGACGGCATGACATGTACACGCCCTCTCTAGTTAGTCAAGTTCGCCAAGGAACCGTTTAGAGTATCTCGTGTCGAAACCACTAATTGAACTAAACATACAGAGCATAGGCGGGTTGCTAGCCCAAACTCTGATACCAACGGTCGGTGACGCCCTGTGCAGAAGCGAAAACAAACATTCCCTCCACTACGGGAACCATAAAAACTTATTCCCATTGAGAAAAGAGACAACTAACGTCTCAATGGCGTAACTTGCGCTAAGAGACACTAAAAACAAAGCGTAAAGACCGTGCAAATATCTCAACAGAACATGATGTCTGGGTAAGAGTTCCACGATGACTTTTGGATGATGAGGCTTTTGGAAATAACTGCCTAGGCAAAGCGAGTAGAATAGGCTTAACTCAACAGACCAGATTGAGACTCCCGTCGGCACGATGCGGTATTAGCGCCAACGCGTCAAGAAGCCAACGGCATCAAACTAGCGGACGGAAGGTAAAAGGTCCAGGGGAAAAGAGATGGTGGGAGGCAAGAAGCGGGCCAACAAACGTGGGGATTGATGCCACAGAAAGAGAGAGGGAAGAGAAAAGTGATACAGATCCAATGCAATGTGATACCTGACTGAGTGACTGACTCTACCTTACTCAGCATCGCAGCACCTTTGTATGTAGCCATTTAGTTTATACTTTATAAGGATCTGCTTGGCTAGATGCCATGTCGCACGCGCTGATGGATGGATCCCTCGTTCGGTAGATGAACATGAGAGAATATCCATCCAACGGCGCGCAAGTCGCGAAATCGCACTAAGTTATCTCCTGTCCCATCCCCATCCCCATCCCCATCCCACCCCATCCACTGCTTTTGTCCGTCCCCCATCACAGACTTACCTATCCTATTATAACAGAGACATGCCACGCTC